>VCCN01004667.1:4061398-4075763 GCA_006491835.1 Architeuthis dux
CTCTGTAACACGATTCTCAAGGTGCAGAGTCTGGAGCAGGGTGGTCATTGGGAATCGGATGGTCTTGTTCTGTTGCAGTGATGAGTCTTTGACTCATATATATACAAAATATCAACAATAATTTTCCTTCAATTTTTTTACTTTAATAGTTCTAACAACTAAACCTGCTATCTGATGTTGTAATAAAGTCCAGATAGAAGTTGTGGAATCACAGCATTGACTCATTATATTTTATTGTACCATTATCTTTGCTCTAAAGAAAAGATAAAAGATACTTCACCTGAGAATTGCAGAAAACGGTACGCAGTGCTGATATGTTATTTTTTCTAGCATATATTTCACATTTTTACATGCGTACAATTGGAAAATAATGAGCTACAGACAGAAGATTCAATATTCAAACATTGTCTAGTTGGCCATCTTTTATTCTTACGATCCCAATATGCATAATCACTGTTTTTGTGTTCAGGTTCTAGTCTTGAATCTTTTCACTTTTTGCAGGATTTTCTCTCTTTAAACATTCCAAATTTATCAAATCTCTTTCTCTCTCAGTTTTTCATCTGCTCTCTGTCTCTCTCTCTGTACACAGAGAGAGAGAGAGAGAGAGATAGAGAGAGAAAGAGAGAGAGAGATACATGCAAGTAGATACTGATCCCAAGGAAAGTTCTTCTACTTTGTCCTACCTCACATGGCCAGAAAATGTTAATGTCATTCAGTTCTGATAATGTTTAAAAGTATCCCTCATAAAATTTCCATGAATATTGCAGTAACAGTTGGTACTGCTTTGGTGTAAATAACTCTTCTGTAATGTTTATATATTTTCATATTTTCTCATTCCTTTTTTCAAAGTTTTAGCTACTTTTTATAAGAACATAATTGTAACTGACAATATGTTTAAAATCTTTTATCTTTGCAACAAAAACATATACCAATATCAATGATAAGCATTTTTTCTTAAAGAACTAAGGTATACATTCAAAGAGTTTTTCGGGCAATTGAACTGCTTCTTGTTGTTTGTGTTGTTAACACAACGTTTCGGTCAATCCATTCTATGGACTTCTTCAGGTGTATTATCTGAATGTGATGGTGGTAAACAGAAAGTTTTCTCTCCAATGGTAGCAACACTTATAACATAGGATTCTAGTATACCTAGATTATAATGTAGGATTCTAGTACACCTGAAGAAGGCCATAGAATGGATCGGCTGAAACGTTGTGTTAACAACACGAACAACAAGAAGCAGTTCAATTATCCAAAAAACTCTTTGAATGTTAATGACCCTTCTCAAAAACTATAGACAGTAAAGTATACATTATTTTATGGATATGTAAGTATATCTCCCAGAACTATACTAGAGAACTTTAATTACAATAGTTGTTATTTAAAAGTCTGCATATATTATTAAAAGAACTTTGATTACATCTATAAGATCAGTAATCTTTTTAATAAATGAAAACCTATTTTTCCATATATGGCAATATCAGCATATAAAAATCCATGTAATTCACTTTTTCAACTAAGGAACATAATGATGTTTACTAAAGCGTTTTGAACAACTGCTTATCAAACATGCAACTGGATTAACTTATTGTCTGCATGATATTTAAATGAATTGCACAAACTTGATGCCTTGTAGCATTCCATGTTATGTTTCTTACCTCCCTTTTTATTGTTTTTATCCATATCTTTTGTTTCTGTGGTTATTTTTATTGACTTTTCAAATTAAGTCTTTTCAATTAATGATTCTTTCATCATTGTTATTATTCTAATTGTCAATTTGTTATAACCATGAATACTGTATAAGTGAACTGCTGTGTGCATGTTGGACTTTAGTTTTAAAAATATGTATGTTTGTGGTTATAGTGCATGGCTGTAAATCCAATTTTACAATCCAATATTTAATGGTAATTTTACCATTTTTCTAGTTTTACATGTTATTCAAAATGCAACAGCATTGTCTGCTTTTTAAGTATTAAATCATTATCCTATATATATCATTGTATTGATTCAAGAAATGTCTTAAAAGCATTTTAGTTGTTTGTTTTTCATAGAGGGATATAGATTTTTCTATAAATGTATATTATGAAAATATTATGGCACTGTACTTATCTGATTCCTTAAAATCTGTTGCATGTTTGTGACAGAAATATGTCTTATGTGAAAGAAACACTGGATGGTTATTAATAAAAGTTAAAGATATAATAAAGTGTATATTAATAGTGGAAGGAAAGGATTCTGGGAGTTAAACTGATATGTCATGCTTTGTTAAATAAATCTAACTGAATAATATAAACAAATCCGAAGACTGTCCGAGAAATGTAGATAACATCTCCTTTTCTTTTTCTAACTTCTTCAATTATATAAGCTCTATAACAAAAAAACATTTGATAAAATTCCCTTCATTAAAATGGATTTAAACCCAGTTTGAAATAATGGAACTCATAACCACTAGTGTTTCTATTCACATCATTTCAGCCTTATTTATATAAGATGTAAGGCTGAAAACTGAATAATTAGGCCAAATGAAACAACTACTTTATACAATTTATTAAGATTTTTAAAAAAAACAACCAATCCTTACTTCCTGGACTATCAATGATTTGTTTAATCTTTCCTTTATTTTCTTGTTTATATTTTTAATTACCCTTGCTTAATGTATAAAAGAAAAGTACCCAATATTTACATATGGTAAGATAAGTTGTGTATTATACGTGGAAAAGTGCATTTGAAGAAGATGAGAGATTTATTGATTAAAGGAGTTATGAAACAACAAACTGCAAAGTTGAAAACATTAACAATTATACATCCCTTATAATAAAGTCTGGACTCAAAATCAGTGATTTCTCATTACTTTTGGTTCCTCTATACACAATCATCAGAAAGTTGTTTTGTAAGTGTTTATGTTTGGTTTAACTCTAATTTAGAATGATATCACTGTAATGAAATACAACTTATATGCTCTTATCACTAAAGTGCTTACAATTTAATCATGATTTATTATTGTGTGTACTGAAAATAGATTTTAACTTTTACATTTCTTCATAACATTATGAGATTTGTTGGGTTTGTTATGACTGAATATTTTGAGTATTAAACTCATTTTCGATGTTTTTGTACATTTCATGGCAATATATATAAACATTTACACATTCAGTTTATTTTGCCTGATAAAATATGCAAAAATGGAGAAAAATCAACTTGAAAACCCATTGATAATCAAGGAAACATGTTATGGATCATTTAAATATATTTTTTCTTCATTACCATATTAGAGGTAAATTTTAAGTAGCCTTATATTTTTAATACACTGGAAAATAAGAGATGTCAAGAATAAAAGAATCTTATTACTACTTTTGATAAAATAAAATAAAGTTGTTAATAATGCATATAATGTCCCAATTCAGTCAGCATTTCTTAATTCTTGACTACTGACAATGTAGTTGATACTAGAATATACCTGGGATCAAGGCCAGCACTAGGGTCCAAGTGCCTTGGGGGGCAAGCTGACCTTTGGCACTCTTTAACTCTTAACATCAAAAGTCCATAGCCCAGTCCTGTAGTGATTGAGCAGAACATGTCTAAAAATGGTTTGTTTATTCAAATGTTTATAGTTACTTGTGGGCAGATTATTGTGAAAATTGGCAGTATTGCAAGAAAGACTTGTGCGGCTTCGTGCGTTTTAAGATTTTTGGCCATGTTTGTTTACATGCAGCCTCATGCTCTTTACGACTTCAAGAGTTAACATATAGTGTTTATATTACTAAAAAAATCTGACTTAACATCAGGGAATTTTCTTATTTTGACAGTTTTTAATCTGTTTAATTTATTCATTTTCTCATTTTTCCATTTGCATTTGGAAAATAATACTGTCTCAGACACATAACAATCGCTCCATTTCACACCCCGGGTGACTGCACTTCTTGCTGGTACCTAAGGCCGGTCCTGCATGGAATTATTGTTTCTTGTGTTTTTCCCTACTGCCAGAATTTGCTGTATACTCATACATGTATCATCAGAGTGATTGAAAGTTTTCATATATTTGTTAAATAAATCCTACCCACGATATCATGGTTACATAGATATTGTAATATAGCATCTGCTGTTTGAAAATGGGGATAGTTAATATATTCTATATTTTTCAAATGGATTCTTGACAAGTTTATTCCGATATGATTCATTCTGAAATGCATTATTTTTTCACAATATTGAATTTAAAAAAAGAAATATCAAACCTCTACTTATACATTATTGAAAGTCATTACTAATAATCTCATGTCTGAACAATTATCTGAATAATTACATTTTATGAGACTGTTCTTTTGCCGCTAAGTTAGGTTTTTATAGAGTTATTTGAATTGATTAGTGTATGAATATTAAGATATCCAAGGATCAATATACCAAAGATACAAGAAACATTTATTTTTTATATTTGCCTGTAAGATCTATTACCAGTGTTAAAATAGCTTCCAGATAAGTTAACTAGCGTATCATCACTGAGCACATCTAACTCCATAGCCAAGTAGCCTTACAGTCAATTGACTCATTATGGCATAATGATTTGTAGATGGTAATAACCATAACAGAGATTAAAATAACTTCCAAGCCCTTTGTGGACTTTTGTTTACTGATTTCATCTGATTTACATTCAACAAATCATTTAATTATGATTTAAACAGACGAATATACAAATAATTTAAGCGGAAAAAAGCGGGGGCTGTCCATTTGGGTTGCTTTTTTATTAACTTTTAAAACTTAAAAATACTACTCTTTTCCTTTTTATATGTGACTATCTAAAATCAAAATATTATTCAAGTAGAGATGGATGTCTTTTTTCTCAAATGTTATATAATACCTGTTTAATTAAATAGTTTATTTAAAAATAGTTTTAATAATTAAAATGGAGTCATAAAATAGCCTATTTCTAATTATCTTCTTATCTTCGTGTATTAGAATCAAGGAAATATTTGAAAATAAATACCACTTTTGCTGACATGTTAGACTAAATAATGAGACAATATTATGTCATAAATTGTACTCATGTTAATTAATAGAAAATAGTAATTTTAGCTTGACAATCATGTATTCCCTATGGATCAGCCAAAAGCAAATTAACTTAAGATAATAAGATTAATTATTTAAGTAAATATTATGAGGATTTCTCAAGTTTTAAGTTGGTAAGCAAAGTGTGGTTGCTATTTGTTTGTGACAATACATTTTTGAAAATTACTTGTCATTATTGAGAAATTAGCATATAATGAATAACTTTAAAATTGTACTATCATCTGTATGTTCAGATTTAGATCCTTCCAATAATTATTGGAAGGATAATATACCAAAAATTTGTTTATACATTGATTGAATGACTATAGTCATGCACTTGCTATTATAACAAATTTTGTTCTGACAAGTCATAAAATATGTGTCTTTCTTACTTTCAAAACACCAGATCTGTATGTAGTAAAATGGACACTTATGGTTGCATTTCTTTCTTGAAATAATTTAAAATTATCAAAAGTTTCTGGTCTCACACTGCTAGATAAAATGTTTACTTTGCAACTGGTTTAATATCCAAGATGCTATAACCATTTACATTCAGTACATGAATATATATAGCAAAGGAAAGGTTTCAGAACAATGTACTTCATTGATAATACCATTTTTCAGAAACAATATATACACTTTGATAGATGTTTGCTTTTTCATATATTTTAAACAGTTTCAAAAAGCCTCTTTGTGTCACTATGTTAAAAAGTGTGTTTTAAATAAAAAGGTATAAAATTATCTGCTTTATAAAATCACAGGATTTTTGTCCATCATTTGTCACTTCCTTACAAACTCATTATTTCTTTATTTCTCTTCCTCTTCTTTTTTCTCCTACATTCTTGGTGACTGGTGCCCATCAATTTTCTACCATTAAGAGTGAAGTAAAGGTGATTTTTTTTTCAACTTTCACATTTATGTCGATGTTAATAGTATATATGTGCTGTACATAGTTGGGGGGAAAAGAGAGAACATCTGTTTCATGTCATCATCAGCCAAGACTTCTTGAAGGATTTTGAACTTGATTATATACAGAAAACAATTTTCATTGCAAATCATTTGTTCTTTTGGAAGATCTTGGCAGATTGTGAGGCAATGCACAGTCAAATAAGTTTGGTTTCTTATAATTGAAACCTGGTGTTCTCTTTTTTAATGAATACAGTTTTACACACACACACATACACACACATAAACATAAACATGCATACACACATGTATATGTGCATGTGTGTAAAACTATGTATTATGTGCATGGGTGTATGAGAACTCTTCCGTTAAGTGGGGGGGTGGGGGCAAAAGGTTTGATTTGCCCAACGTTTTACAAGTTTTTTGCATGAATTACACTGATTTGCCCGATATTTAACGTTTTACCTCCCCCAGCCCCACCCCCATCTCATATGCCTATAATTATGTGTATTGTGTTGATATTGTCTTGGATTTTCATTTGATTCGGTGGCTAAGAATAATAGTTTACGTTCTATAAATACTGTGAATCATATCATTAACATTCTAGTTTAACTTATGTGTTAGTTATGCAGATATGTCTTGCAAATGGCTGTCTGTTTCCCCCAAACTATTAAATCAAAACTTCTAAAGCCCCAAAAAATCTATTTTTGTAAATGATGTCATTGTTCTTGTTGCTATCAGAATTATTTCCGCATGTTATCATTTATATTTGTAAGTCATTACTTTTCACCGCATGTCATGTTAAATGGTTGTCATTCTGTTTGTGTTTAAGAGTGGGTAAGATTTATTTTATATGTTTTTAACTATTTTATGTAAGAAGAGAATTTATTTTAGTGTTTTTGATGGTGTTAGTGTTCGACTTCTTTTATATTGCTAACCTGTAGAGGAAGTAGTTATCAACTGAAAATGATAATGTACAACAAATTATAATTGCCAATCAAGTGACAACATTGACACTGATCAAAAGCACATTACAATTCTATATAGAACAAAAGAAAAAGATTGGGATCGCAAAATATTTACGTTTGTACCTAAGAACAATGTTAAAGTATTGTTACATAATATGGAGACCAAATTATATATAGTGTATATGCAGCTTCTATGTCATCATGATGGAATCAAGCAGAGATATCAAACCAAATTGATCTGGTTTTGTCATTATTATCATTTGAGAATAGTTTGGCTTGAAGGAAGTGTTGCACTCCTTGAGCAAGTATTTTTATTCATTGTGCAAACTGTAGCACAAAATGAAAGAAACAAAAAAACAAAACAGTTAAAGAAACAAGAATTGAATTAAAGCAGAACGATGATACAAGGCTTTACTCCATCACAAATAACAATTTATTAGCTGTCAGGTTATCTAAGCCAAAGGTATAAGATGGTGACACATACAGGCATAAATTACCCAGCAATATGATGTACAAGTGGAAACAGAAGCATTTATGAATGCTGACTGACAAGTGTTACGTTATGGTCGATGCGTGACCTTTAAATTAAGTCTTAATTAGGTTAGTCATTTAAATAAGTATAATTTCCAATAAGTCATTTTAGTTTTAATAAAATGGATGGCCTTGTTAAAATCTTCTCACAGTCAGAAAAAAGGATATATTTTGTCCCAGACCACTGCAGGTCATAGGTCACATAAACACAATGTTTGGTATCGGCTTTGGTCAGAAAGGAATTTTACAGAAAGAAACCATGCTCAACCTGAGAAGAATTTTATAAGCCGGTGCAAAGCTGTTTTTGCACACACACCCGCCCAGCACACACTAAACAAACTCCTTCATTCTTTAGCCATCCTGTTTTCATTTACCATAATCCTTTTAGCATACCATATTATATTTGCTTGCTGGTAAATGATAGGGTCAACCTAATTTATTAATGGACATATCGTATCGACATAAAAAATTAACTATCTCTTGGCCCCTCTGGTCCTCCAGGTCCTGGTGTGATGCACCGGCTGCTCCCCTTCTATCAGAGGCCCTGCTCATTGATATGACACAATAAAGATTTTCAATAACTAACTTCACTTAACAATGAACTTCAAAAGATGATATGCAATTACATCTTTGTTTAGCCTACAATTGATAATGCCAATGTTTTCACAATTTGACATCTACTTTCTAAATGTGTTTGTCAAGACCACACTGGCTGTAAGTACTTTTAACTATATAACACTTGTAGGTGAAGGTCATTCCAATATCTTGCTATAAGAATGAAATGAATGGATTATTTATAACGGTATTTGTAATTAAATCACAAGACTTTGCATTTGTTAAATTTCTGTTGGATGGAAATATTGCTTTAATTTCCAAGCTTAATTCTGTATTTAAACGATATCAGATGATAAGTAATTATTTTTAATGCCAAGATAGATTTAGATACTGTTTAATGCTCACATCAATGTTTGTATAACAGTATCAATAAAAACATAGATATAATAATGGAGAATTATACATAAATAAGTCAAGATTTTATTAATGAATATATACCTAAATAACTAGCTGGGGTACCTGGTGTTGAGTGGGAAAAAACTTATTATTACAATACAGGAAAACAAATAATGAAAGCTCTATAAAATGTAATTTGTTTTCCTGTATTGTTTTTTCCCAAATGGAGAGGGTGGGGGGCGCCCGGAAAAGAAAAAAACTTAAAATATAACAACACACAGGGCTGGCCACACAGAAAAAAATTCAAATATAACAACAGATAGCAGATTACATTTTATAAAGATTTAATAAAATTAATGAAAAAGGGGTGCATGTTAACGCCCTCAAACCATCAAGCCTACATGCGCAAAAATAACCTTCAAATAACAGAGGAAAGCCAATTATATGTTATAGAGATTTCATAAAATTAAATACGACCCCCTCCCTCCAACCCTCCGGATTTGGTGCGCACACAAAATTACTTGTCTTACTTAGATTTGAAAATGTTAATATTGACCTGATCTTAAATTGACCTTTTGGAGGTAACCACACATCACCAGATGTCAGTACCACCTTTACTATATTCATCCTGGGGTCAAGTTACCCTTGTACACAAACCTGCAGCTCATAGGGTGCAGCTGTCTTTAAAATGCCAAAATTGATAATTTTTGAAAATGCCAAAATTGACCCAAATTAATTTGACCTTTAGAGGTCACCAAGTGAAGGTGTAAAAATCCCAGATTGTATTACCGGTAGCTGTTAAAAGGGGCCCAGATTTGAAAATAGGATGGAGTTGAGATCTGAAGCCGTTGGTGACAGGTCGCAAAAAGAGGCCCCCTGCCCGTCAGGGGTGAGGGAAGAGAGAGCTGGTTAGAAGCAGTAGAGAAGTTTTAGATTTGAATCCAGCAGTGACAGGTCGGAAGAGGAGGAACCCTTGATTTGGCTCTTTCACCCGGATGGGGGGAAGAAGGGGGAACAACCCTTGATTTTCTTAGTAGTAACTCAGAAAAGTGACCAACGCATTTAGAAAACTAAATGAAACAGAATTCCGTACCTCGAAGTAATCCGTGAACTGGCCCAGAAGAGACTTTTATATCGACGGTAATAAAACCACAGATTTCCATTTGAAAAAAAAAATTCTCCGAAACAGACCCAGAAAGAGAGGTTGTCGTCGTCGTCGTCATCATCATCATCATCATCACCATCACCATCATCATCATGTTTCACTCTTGGCGTGAAGAAGAAGTACAACCAGCGTTATACTACACCTGTTCTTTGTGAACATAAATAGAGCAATACAGAGTCTCAGAAAGATGTCACTAATCTTCTTGTTTAGCACATTATCTAATCTGGAGGGAGCTAAAAAATGAGACTCAATGCTTTGACTTACACCTAAACTAATGAATCAACTACTGTTGTCCCTTTTCTAACCTTGCTCACACATTTCTCTATTCATGGTTTGCTTGGGCATCACATCATAGTATGTTTAGAAAGCTAGTCTCACAGACCATTACTATTTAATAGTGAGTTCAATCCTTACTGGGTTCCCTATGTTTGTGGCCTTGTGTCAAGACTAAGCTAAGGTTTTCTTGGGTGCCTCGTCATAGTATAATGGTTTTGTCCCGCATATCATTAGCAATGAGTTCAGTCCTCATGGGTGTCTCATACTTATGGCCATGTGCCAAAACTAAGCAAATAAGGAATAAATAAAACTTTCTCAGGTGTTCGGTCCAAGACATAACTCGGTAAGGAAAGGAAGATATGAATCAAATTATGAGGTATCATTGCCACCTGACCCCTGAGAGGAATGTCAACTGTCACCAAAACTCCAGTTCAATCTGTAGGAATCTCGATGTTATCTTTATCTTTTATTAACTCTTTTCATTTCCATTTTCTAATAATTTTTTCCCCTCTTTCACCCAATATTTAAGGTGACGATGGTGAACCAAGAGCTACTGAGCAAGAAATCTCACCTTAGTGATTAGGATTCGGATAAACAACTAACTCAAAGACATTATCGATAGGAGGAAATGAGTCTTGGTAAAATTTGGTTGGAAAAGCATGAAGCTTATTAAGGTGGTGTATTATTTGTGAGATCGTTGCTAGTTGTGTTGAGTATCTGTGCCTATATACATAGTTTTTTAAGTGAATTGAAAAATGTGTTTCTTTTAATCAATTAAGTCTCAATGTTAAAGATGAGTGAGAAACCCCCACCCCCCACCCCTGGGAGTCTGGGAAAAGAAAGTTTTGAAAATTATGTATCCAAGATTGGCTAAAATTGCGTTTCAGGGCATATCAGCTACTGAAATTAAGTGTTGTCTAGAAGTCTATTTAAAACATGTTTAAAAAGTTTTTTTTTGTGATCATTTAAAATAATATGAAGTTGTATATAAATATACTGAATACATACAGATATACAACCAACAATTCTTAACACTTTCATTTTGTGCAGCCTCATTTGAATTGGCTCAGATTCTAAACACTCTCCTCTCAGATTAAATTTACGATCGGGCAATCAGGAGTAAAATGTATTCAAGAATATTTCAAGAATATATTACAATTTCACCATCAATACTCTCACTGAATGTAGGTTGAGAGTTTACCTATCTCATTTAAGATGAGATATTATTACTACTCATATTATTAGATATCAGAAATCTAAACCAATTTAATAAATCTAAATAAATCTAACACTTTTCATAAAATGCATGAAAATGTTCCTTTCATGCATGTGAGGGTGAGAATGTATTGAAATGCATGTGTCTCAGGCAGAACAGAAGGTCTGCTCTTAATATACACACTTATACATTCCTATGCATGTGTGGGGGAACTCCAGTGCTCTCAATGTGACAAATGTCAATCTGCATCCAAGAGTTACTAGCTGTGGTGTAGTGCTGTGAGAACACATGGGGATGGTGTTCCCTTACTTTTTTGGGAGGGACGAATGGCATTCCCTCATTATCATTATACTACTGAAAGTCTCACTAGAGCAGGCAGCCCTGCATTCCATCATTCCTTTTATTAGCACTACAACACTGATTATTTGGTAAGAAATGTCCCATTAATTGAGATTCTAATGAGACATCTGGCCTGAAGAGACATCAATGACATGCAAAACCAAAACTGTCACCAAAACTGTCAACATAGGTTACTTCAGTTTTTAAGTTAGTTTGGCTGGCTGACTATGTATTCATGTGTCACGCATACAGGCCACACCAATAGAGCTAGAGGGCTGAACATTTAAACATTTACTCCTTATTATGTCCCAGAAAAAACGGTTCTTTTGTTTTTTTATGATACCCTCCCTAAATAGGTTCAATTTGCAATGTAAGTTTTGGCTAAATAGGTCCCTTAGGTTTCATATTAATCATGCTGCATTGTAATTATTTTTCTGTCCATTCATACCAATGATTGTCTTAATTGTAATAAGTAAATGATAGAATGGTAATGATTACTGGCACCAGTCAGCAAACCACTTAAACATAAAATAACAATCAATTCTGCATTTCTTTTTTTTCTTATAAAATAAAGGAATGGCCGGTCTTGAGCATTGATGCAGAATATGATTTACATTCCTAAAATGCTGCCTCTGATTTATATATTTACTAAGCTTAGCTTAGTTTGATACAAGGACAAATGAGGTCAAATGAGGAATAGGAAGGTTGTATCACTCCAAATGGGATGAGCCTGCCTTGAAAATCAGCATTCAAAATCCTGATTTTTACCTGGTCTCAAACACCAACCACTACTGGCACCAAACTATCTCAACCACCAATGCAAGAAGTCTCCCTCCCTCCCTCTCTCTCTCTCTCTCTCTCTCTCTCTCTCACTCTCTTTATATATATATATATTATAATATTTTGTTATTTAACAATAAGTTACTCCTGTCCTGCTGAGGGGCATTGGGCAAAAACTTTTCACCATTTATCAATATGTACAGCTAGGATCCTAGCTCCTGTCCAGGTCGAGCCACTACTTTTGAGATCCTGTGCTAGTGTGGCTCTCAGAATTCATCTAGTCCATGTCACCACCTTGCATCAGCTGGTAACCAGTCAAGTGTGTGACTAGTAAGGAGAGATTCATCCATCCCCAGTATGTGCCCAAGGAATCCCAGATGTCAAGATTCCACCATTTATTGGCTTCTGCTGCATCCTTCATAACATGTCATTTCCAATCCTGCCAAGCCGGGACACTCCGATAATGTTGTGCAAGTATATTTGATGGAAGACATGAGACTCTCCTGGCTATCACAGTGGTACTTTTCCATGTTTTGTCTCCATACAGAGCGGTGGAGAAAACAATGGAAGTGTACAGCCACAGCTTGATGTGAAGGCTGATCCCTGTTTGCTCCCATACCCCATAGATGCATTGGAAGACTGCTGTAGCCTTGGAGAGTTTGGAGCTAGTGTATCCACATCACCATTGTTGCTGATTTTACTGCTCAGATACTGGAAAACATCCACCCCTTTGATAGGTTGTGCCACAATAACTTTGTCTTATTTTAGAGGTCGATTGCATGATTTTGGGCTTCTCGCCACTAATTCTGAGGCTGATCTTTGAACCCTTGGTAGCCAGAGTGGCAGTCATCTGCTGGAGCTTACTATCATCCTCTGCCAGTAGTGCAATGTTGTCTTTAGTGTCCAGGTTGGTCAGCCACTGAATCCTCCAGCAATGCCATGTTCCAGATCTTCTAGTGCCCTACTTAGTACAAATTATATGGCAGTGAATGAAAGAAATGGTGGAAGTATGCATCCTTGCATCACAGCAGACTATATGGAAGAAGTCAGTTTCCTGTTCTTGTGTGAAGACAGCAGCTTGATTGGTGGTACAGAACATGTAACATGTTGCTGTAACAAACAGGTACACAATAATAGTTCAGAATGTTACACAATGATGGCTGGAGAACACTATTAAAGGATTTATTGAAGTTTATGATCACTGACTGATAGTATTTTAGGCTTAGGTCGTAACGTTCCGGAGTGTCAGGATCATGGATCACTGCTTATTCTTCCCTCAGCAATCTGTCATCCTCAAGCCTGTTTAGCAGAACTTTGCCGAATACTTTTCCCAGGGTTGAAAGCAACATGATTCCACCTCCAGTTGTTGTGGTGAGGTGATTTTCAGTCATTTCAGTCTGCTACCACTTGTGCTTTCACACCATTCTTTTCTACTCAGTGCTCTTTGAAAGCTTTTCTTCACTGCCTTCAGTGACTGTAGCTAGAGGGGGAGCAGCAGACCAGTCGCTCCCCCTGAGGACATTCTACAATATGTTACCTCTTTAGTTCCCTAGTGTGATAAAAAATGAAAAAACAATGTAAAACAATTAAATAACAGACATTTTTATTATGTTCTGATTTTAAATACAATATAGATTCATGAGCCTACTGTAAAAAAATGTTATTATGTTTTGATATTAAATACAAAATAACAATTATATACTTCCGTTAAAACTGTACCTTCCTTGTGTTTTGATTTTAAATACACAATAAAATTATAAAATGAATTAAAAATTATTTGCTATGTATCCTGGACCATTTTTATGTGCTCACTCCCCCTAACTTTAGAAATTGGCCACACATCTGACTGCCTTATCAAGATCACTAAAAGAGCTCTTTTCCTTGACATGTTACTCTGTTGGTAAGCATGTTTGATCTCTCTTGGTCTTGACCTTCTTCTTCTTCTCATCTATTAGTCTCTATAACACTTCTGATATCCATCATTCACAGTCAAGTGCATCCTCTGCACAGCCTTTTACCACATTTTCCCAGCTTTCTCGGTCCAGCAGACTGAATCTGTTTAACAAAGCTTCTATAGTTATCAGGTTTTTCAACTTTTCTGTAGCAAATGCCTTTCTTCTAGTGCATTCTCTTTAACCTAAGCCATGAATAACTAATGATCAGTATCTGTTCCACAATATACATCTAGTGTAT
>VCCN01004667.1:4079648-4107081 GCA_006491835.1 Architeuthis dux
TTTGCAATGTAAGTTTATGCTAAATTGATCCCTATTTTGTGTTTCTATTGAGTGACTAAACAGTCCTGTATATAATATATATTTTTTCTTTTTGTTTTTCTGTTGTATTTATTCTTCGAATGCTCAATATTACGAGAATAGAGCATCTATATTATATTCAATATATGTGAGTTCTGCTACAAACTTGTTTCACGTCTTTTTTCTGATGCTCCTCAGGCGGAACATGTGTTTTGTGTGTTATCTTTGAGCATGCCTTTTTCTTTCTTTCTTGTTTTTTGTTTTTTAGATATCCTTTTAAACTTCTGGTACTGCGTCGACCATCCCTTGTATGTAGATCGGCTGTTTGTCAGGGTTGACCTTGATCTGTGTTGCTTTTTTCACTATATCATTTGTTTGTATTTTAATCTATCAGTAACATAATATCAAAGTGCATAATGAATAGTTTAAGCTAATATTGAGATAAAGCTGAGATATTTGTTTCAGAATCATTATAGTAAAGCAATTCATCAATTTATTCTTTTTCAGTCATTATTAAAATCTTCTATTTCACTACTCAGAATGATATCATGCAGCTACTGTTTTAAGGAAAATATTTTCAATATTGATAAATAATTTGCAATATGCTTTCTTTTTATTCTTAGAAACCAGTAAGAAGTTGCAGCTTGCCAATTCTCCACTCTGGAAGTGGAAGATTTCGGCATGGATTTTTGCAACTCATGATCCATACAATTGACCCACTGGGAGAAGGTAGGAATTCATTTTTTTTCTCACCTTCTTTCAAAATTCAATCTTGAAAAACTTGAGATAAAATTAATTTCAGCTGTTGTGCAATATAAATCCTCTAGCACAGTCATTTTTTAAAATCCGCATTATCGTTTGTATCAAAGTGATTCTTCTAGCATCTGTAAGGGTTGTATAGTACACGTTGTATGTATTCAAAGATAGATAACACATGCTATAATTATTGATTGACATCAAAGGATTTTCATTAATGTGATAGGATGACAGCATATTTTTTCAGTGCTCAAATTATTAGGCTACAATAATATATCAAATTATGATTACAAATTATATTCAACTTCAAAGAATTTATAAACAGAATTCTCTGTGGATCTAAAAATGTTCATTTAGTTTTATAAATTAAGGTGAATTGCTTTCAAAACAGTGGAAGATCAGCATTAAACTAATTTTGAATGAAGTATTGCAAAGTTGTAAATTGTAATTTAATCAATTTTTACAATCTATTTAACATTTTAAGTTTAGATATTCTATCAACAAACCTATTACAATGGTAAAAGCTACATCTATATTACTCTTCTTTGAAATATATATTCATAATAAGATTTCTATCTTTTGTTTATCTCAGTCAGCTTTTTTCTTTTTCTTTTTCTTGGTTATTCATGTTCTAGGTACTTCCTTGCAGGGCTGACGCAAGAGTCTCATACGCCTTTGGCAAGATTTAAAATTTGCGCAAGGGTTTCATGTATGCTTGGGGATACTTAAAATTTGTGCCCCCAGTTGTATTCTAACAACTGTTATTTTCAGTTTAGAATGTGCCCCTAGGACCTTTGTGCCCTAAGTGACTGCCTAGGTTTGCCTCATAGACAAGCTGGCCCTGCTTTCGTGGATACAATTAGAAAACATGATCTGGCTGACTTGTTTTATAGCTGTCTAAAGAATCATCGAGTTTCCAGCTGGTAGTGATCGATATAACTGGTCTGGAATGGAATGGATATTTTAAAAATATCTCTTAGTCAGCTTTTATGTTTCCTGGTAATCTTGTAGCATTAAAAAGTACAGAATTATTCATAATGCAGCACAAAATTGTGTATATGTCTAAACAGTATGGATCTTTCTTCCACATTTCCATGTTTTTCTGGTTATTTTTCCACCTAAAGTTTCCTAATGATAAATAAACTATAAATTAATTTAAGCACATTTCTTTGAAACAATCCCATCATTGACATTGGTTACATTGTTTAAATACAAGATCAACTTTTTTTTAATTCTTCATCCATTAAACTATCAGAATGAAATAGGCCATGTAATCTTCAATCTAACTTGCAACTACTTGGTTACTCCTACTCATCCTGTGGTAGCAACTTCTGTTTTTCTATTGACTATCATGCTACATGAAATTAAGTCACTTGTACCTGCTTGTACTATGCAGCACTAGCTGAATAAAAGTCAGCACACCAACAATATTGTATAGGACTACTCATCAATATTAGTACTTTAAGAAAACCCAGTATTCTTTTGACTGTTACAATGGACTTTACCCAAAACATATTATAATCTAATCGGTTAACTTATAAAATGTGACCTGTATATCTTATATTGCTTCGTTAAAGTTGCAGGCTAAATTATTATAAAGTCTAATAAATATTACCGAAAAAGAGCTAAAAGAGAGAAATGTATACAGTGGGGGGAAAAAGTATATCGATACTTGCAAAATATTCATTTAATATACTTCCGATGTTTAGATTTACTTTAAATTTACATAGTTGATGTATTTTGATGTAAAATTAACAATTACTAAGAAAAATAAAATATTTCTAAACATACAATACAGAATAAAATATAAACAAAAGTGATGGTGGAAAAAATTATTCAGACACTATTAAAATGTTACCATAGAAATGTTAATTAAGAAGCAATGGAGGTCTAGATCTTTCTGAACTTGCATATAAACTTTTGGAATCTTCCAGCAATACTTCACTATGGTATGATGCCATCACAGTCATCATTCACTACTTCACCTTCCTGCTTTCATGGTTAAAAGAAAGGAGCTCTCAACCTAACAAAATAATTAATTAATTAAGCAACATAATGAAAGTTTGAGCTACAGGGCCATTGCCAAGATGTTTAATGTCCCTGTCAGTATCATTGGATCGATTATTCTGAAGTGGAAGAAATTTGGCATCAGCAAAAAAACATTTTCCTCGTCAACCTCATTTCAACAGAATTTGTCTGTTAATTACATAATTAACTGCATTCATACTTAATATCTTGACTTTACATTTTTTCAATTTAATATTCAATTCAATATTGTTATCAAAATCCATACCATTTATTATAAGTCTCTCATGATCATCATATGTTTGAATTAGTATAAATAATATGATAGCATAAAAGGAAAGAACATGAAAATGAATTGTCAATACCTAAAAAGGTGATATAAATATATGAATATGATAAGATAAAGCATTTGAATCCATTTTCATGGCAGATATGTTTTGTTTCAGTTTGCATCTAACTGGTGTTGGCAACATTCTTTTTTTGTACAATTATTGATCATACTATATTCCTTTGTTTTTTTTTTAAAATTCCAAATTTACAAATCAGATTTAGGCAGTAAATAATAAAATACATAACTATCAATTTACATTTTTATGCTTAACCAACGTTTAGGAATAAAGACATTGATTTAAGCAGCATATGTTTTTCATGAACTTCATATTGTATATTGTAAATAAGTTGTGGGTGTTGGATGATAGGTGGGAGAAAAGACCATTAAGCATAAAGTTAATATTAATGAGAAAATAGAGATGACCTTGTATCATTGGTACAGAGGATGCTTGTCATTCATTAGTTAATAATTTAACTTGTTTTATAAATGAACCGAAATGCTTGTATCTAGGAAGTTGGAGCATCCATTAGAAAATCAATTACTTTAGAGTTTGACCAGTTTTTAAGAGATTGTTAAAGTGATTTTAACTTGAAATTTTGTTCAGAAAAAGCTAGTGTGTTTAGCTTTATTTTCTAAATCTGGTCAAATTTCTGTTTTGAGTGAAAACACTCCCTAACTTATTAATTATAAATATTTTCACTATAAATTTCAGCTAAAGTTCAAGATAAGGCGCTAAAGCTCCATGCCGTTGCGACGTTGAATGTGGTAATGGATGCAGAATCTGCTGAGGAAACTCCTGTTAAGGAGGGTACACTCAAAGAGATAAAAGAGGTTAAAGACCCGTCCATCCATGCAATCTCAAATGGCAAGATAGCTCTAGATGAACGAGCTGCGACTACCGAGTCGCCCTCCCAGTGCACCGAAACAGGAAGCCAAGAGACTCAACTCACTAACACTGGTTCCCTGGAGACTCGGTCAAATATGGACATACCAATTGCTGCTAACAGCCCCGTTGGTGCCTCTACCAGTATTGCTACTGGTGCCACCACTCCTGATACCCAACCTTCACCACTACCAAAAGAATCTCATTCACCAGTACCAGATGAGAAACCTATTCAGGTACGACAAAAAACTTTTATTCATAATAGATACAGTATAGATTGTATTGAAATAATAAAGTTATAAAATTGTACTATAGTTTTTACTTAGTATAGTTTGTACTAAGTTTATGTGACACTGAAATTAAGAGATGTACATGTTTTGAATGTTTTAAATAATGCTATTAGAGTTATCTGTTTAAAATGTTGTATATCAGCAAAAGAATAATTTTAAAAATATATGATGTTATATATGTGAACAAAGTTTGTGAAATTATTTGTGTAATGCTTATAAAAATATTGTTCATTGAAAGTTTTAATCTTATATTTTATACAAAAAATGTTTCAAAATGTTTTCCTAACCTACCATTATGTTAAAGTCATTGTTATTTAAACATTTGTGAAATACAAAATTCTTGTAAAATAAATGTTATACTGAAACTACATTTTACTATTGATTCTTTTCTTTTAAAAATAAAAGATGTTTATAATATCACTAAGAATGAAACTCATATATATTTACTATATACACATATCTATTAAATATGTTTTAAGAAAACAAGTTATATATAATTTCTTGAAACATTTATTTGTCTTTCTAAAACTGATATTATTTTATCTTTCCTCAGACTCTATTTGTTTTTTATGATTAAGAAACTATTTAATATGATTTCTTATGAATGAGCTCTGTTTGTTTACAATGTATTAAGATACTTCATAATTAGCATAAATCAGTTGAATATACTAACAAATAATAAACTAAAACAATCTTATATTGAGTGCTTAAAGGTGCTATTCATGAGCATATTTCAAAAAGGTAAATATTTAATGAATGGAATTTGATAGATATTTAAATTCATAAAAATACTTTAGAACAAAAAATGTGCATACAGTCAAATGTACGTGAAATTAATAAACATTATTGATATGTTAACAGAAGAAGGGATCTATAAAATTCCATTACTTACTTTATCATTACTTATATGTCAATTTTCTACCCATTATTCATTAAGTTTTCTTTTCTGCCTTAAATCGTTGATAAAATATTCTCCAATCCAGATAAATTGTCAGTTCTCCTTTCATTGTAATTTAGAGCACTATGTCTGTTTATAAGCCATTTGATTGAAAGTTTTCTTCGGTGACCATGCAGCTGTTATACTTTCATGATTTTTGATAGGGAGATTCCTGAATGTAAAATCAATAATTCCCATAGCAATTTAATAAATAAAACAAGTGGCAACTATAGAGCAATAACATACTTGAGTAGCCAAAAAGTGCTAAATTGACATATATGTCAATTTAGCACTTTTTGGCTACTTTGGCTGTATAAATTGACCCTTTTTTATTACAACTCTTAAGAGTTGGAATAAAAAAGGGTCAATTTATACATAAATTTAAAAGGAAAAAAACAGAAACTATAAGCTAATATTAAAATATATTACATTGCTCACTAAGATGTAGAGTAAGAAGAGAAGTATGATTCAGAGGAAGTGTGGCTTAATTAGGAAGGAAATATTATGCAGCAGTAAAGATTTGTAAAACTAACTTTTTAGATAATTCCTAACTATGTCAAAAACAAAATCTGCTCAACAAAAGAAACAAGTACATCCATTTGACTCAAGTGGGCATATTGCTGCTCTCATGTTGTTATCTAGTACATGTAATTGAAAGCAAATACATAAAGGCATGTTGTCAGCTTTTGGGTATAATGTTCCCAGTCAGGCCAAATTAAGAAATTGTCAGATCAATTTTAGAACAGGAAAGAAAGTGGAGAAGATACATTTAGACAGGGGTGCAGTGCTAATCTTTTAGTACCGGTCAAAATAAGAGAACGGTTTATTCAAATGTAGTTTGTATTAATAATAATTGCCACCTGATCTTGAAATTTATAGAAATCGTAGCTCATAGTATATACTCATCTACGAAAAAGCTTTAATTGAAAGTAGTTATGGAAAAAAGATATTAAAGAAAAACCTTTATTTGAAAAAAATACAGTGGACAAAATAAGAGAACGGGTATACAATATCATTTTTATGATGACATTTACAAAATAGAAAATCGAACATTTGTGAATAATGTAACTTAAAACAATTAGTATGAAGTATAGAGACCTTTATTAGCAGTAACCTCAGGACATGACACGTTTTTTATACAGATCTGGTGTTATTCTTTTCCATTTATCTTCCAGTTTTTCTCATAAATCGGTTAAAGAGCTTGGGTTTCTTTCCCGAACCTTGTCTCCTATTATTTTCCAGAAGTTTTCAATGGGATTTAAGTCAGGACCTTGTGCAGACCATTTCATGATTTCAAAGGTCTCTTCTTTAAAAGATCCTTTCACTGATTTACTAGTGTTACAGGGGACATTGTTCTGCCTAAAAATGGCTGGCTGGCTGAGATACTTGTAGAGAAGGAATGGCGTGTTGCTTCATTAAGTTTCGATACACTTTAGCATTTACCATCCCATCAATTCTCGCAATAGGTCAAACATCTTCAGAGGAAAACATCTTCCATACCATGACACTTCCCCTTCCAAACTTAGCAGACTATTTTGCACACTTTGGTTTAAGTCTGCCACCTGTACTATGCTGAACTGTCTGCCATCAGATCCAACTAAATTGAATTTTCTTTCATCGCTGAAATGATCTTTAGACCAATTCTCAACCTTCCAAATAACATGTTCTTCTGCATATTCAAGTCTAGCCTTCTTTTTACTTATAATAGGTTTAGTAACAAGCTTTCAATCCAAATTCGTTCAATCATCAGGTCACTGAACAGCAGTTCCCCTCCTTGTTGAGATCATCTTTGATTTGCCTAGAAATTCCTGCTGCACTGATGAAAGGATCATTCATAGCATATCTTTTAATTACTCTGTCCTTCCTAAAGCTTCCTTACATGGTTGACCAGCTTTTTTTTGTAAAACAAAATATTTTGTTTCATCATACAATTTCAAAATGACACTCTTGGACCAGCCCAGCTCTCTTGAAACTGCAGAGAGAGATATGCGATCACTGTATGGTGGCTCCCCTCCTTGTTGCGATCAGCTTTGATTTGCCTTGAAATTCCTGCTGCAGTGTTGAAGGGATAATTCATGGCATGTCTTTTAATTACTCTGTCCTTCATAAAGCTTGTCTTACGTGCTCGGCCCGCTTTTTTTGTGACACAAAAACTTTGTTTCTTCATACAATTTCAAAACTCCCAAAATTACACCCTTGGACCAGCCCAGCTCTCTTGAAACTGTAGAGAGAGACATGACATCAGTCTTCATCTTGACAATTTGTTGTCGAAGGGCTACAGTCACCTTGATGTGTTCTGGCATGTCTGGCAGCTGATATAACTCTGAGAACATTGCTACTTATCGTTCAGTGAGGTCAATATTGTTCTCTTATTTTGTCCACTGTATTTTTTTCAAATAAACCACTTTCGATAAAAACTTTTTTGTACACGAGTATATACCAAGAGCTATGATTTCTATAAATTTCAAGATTCTGTGGCAATTATTATTAATAAGAACTACATTTGAATAAACCATTCCCTCATTTTGACTGGTACTGTGTATGTGTGTGTGTGAATAGAGCTTCATATACTGTCAAGTGCTAAACCAAAATGAAAACAAATATTTGAACTCCAGAATATTGAATTTTTACAGGGGTGCCAGAGTGTCGCTCTGGTGTAGCTCCGGCAGCTTTGCACTCTTGACTTTATGTCATAGTCTCAAAAATTCATCGGAATAATCTTCGCCAATATGCGCCATATTGAGGCATATCCAGTCAATTTTATTTGATGCTATGTATGAGAACAAAAACTTGGCAGTGGAAAGATCAAACTGCCTGCAAAGAAGGTCAAGTGTTATATCAGCTGTCAAAGTGATGGCATTAATTTTCTAGATCCAAGAAGAAATTATGATGATCATCTACTTTCTGAAGAGAAAAATAATGATTGAAAGACACTATGTCACACAAATGAATCCGCTTCATGAAAGAATCAAGGCCAAATGTCACAAAATATTCATGAGAAATGTATCATTCCATCAAAATAATATATATATATATATATTAGTATGTATGTATGTAAACACATATATGTATGTATGTATGTATGTAAACACACTCAAAAACACACACACACACACATAGAGAGATAGAGAGATAAATAGATAGATAGATAGATAGATAGATAGATAGATAGATAGATAGATAGATAGATGTAAATACTCTATTTAAAAACAGGTTAAATATGGATGAATACAATGTTTATATCAGTTTGGTTTATTTAAAGTAACTATCTCAAAAGCAACTTCGCTATAACTTTAAATTAAATGACTTGTCTAACTTCCTTGAATTGACTGTTCTTTATTATAAATCCGATGCTGTGTTAATAACATTTATTTTGTTAATCAAATAATATGATTATATTGGAATGGAGCTAAATCTACAGAGAATCAATAATTCTTAATAATAAATACCTTCTTATTTGTTCTTTTGCTACCAAGTAGTTAAGTATGCGTACGAAAATCTCATGAAAAATAAACTGCAAACAATTGAAAACTAACAAAATGTTATTTTGAATATGCAGTATGCAAGTAATAAAATAATTCATGATTCTTTGACTAGTAAAAATGAAAACCTTTATATCATACAAAAATCTTTTCTATAAGATGAAGTATCATTACTACACATTTTCAAAGGTTAAAGACTTTATATGACAAAGATTGATTCATGAAACTTACAGCAGAACAACCAAAGATAAAAAAAGTGGGAAATCTTTGGATATAGCACATTTAGAATAGTGGCTAGATTTATCCAAAAATGGCCCCTTTGTTCTCGATCTAAAGAAATCGTTATTTATATTTATATAGAAATATTTATTGATGTGGTTGTTCATATTTTGAATTCCTTGGTAAGCCGTTGATCACTACACATGTAGTTCTAGGCGATTGTTACCTTTTTCGTGTTAAATTCAAAACATATGGACAGTGTAAACTATTTTCTGAGTGGTGAAACTGCCACCACAGTTATGACAAGTTTGCTGCTTTCATTTGTTCTGTAATTAACTTATGTAACCTTAACCGTAAACCTAACCCTAAGCACTAATCTAAACCTAACCCTAACACTAACATTAACCCATAAGAACTCAGACCCATTTCTACTTGAAGGAACATTATGTGGAGTTCTGGATAGGCAAATTGACACACCAGGATGTTCAATAGATGTCACTTAGTACAGTTCATGAGTGAAAATTAGGATAAAACATAATATTATATAAAAGACTGTGCAGATCAATTAAATTGTATATGACACTGGTGTCACAGTGGGTTCTTATGGGTTACACATTTCAAACTTTTTCACAAATTAATGAAAACAGTGAACCTTATGTTGATTTGTACATTTAGAATCTTTTAAAAACTACATAGTTCTTTCTAAATTTAATAATGAATAGAATATGACAACAAATGAGCTATCTAATTGTTTTGAACATTATATATATCTAAGGGTGCAGTGCTAACTTTTTAGATGTCAGAGCTTACAAAACACTTGAATCTTTACATGAATTATTATTGTATTTTTACAAATAGAAAATATCATGTTTTGGAAGTGACAAATGTTAACAGGGGAGGACTGCAACCATTAGGGTAGTTTGGAAATGCGTTTCATCTCATTCATTTATTTGGCGTTTGTTTTTTTCAGAGGTGCCGGGGCGGCGCTCCGGTGAACTCCAGCACCACTGCATCCCTGTACATATTATATATCTACATTTAATTATGCTTAAGACATTTCGGGAAAATCTGTTGTATCAAAATTTTAACACAAAATCTGACAATAAAGTTATCAAAGTTATCAAATTTTTCAAACTGATATTTTCCAATGAACAATGAAAAGACTTTGTCTCTTGCCTGTTTAGGCTTATTTCCATAAATCGTTAACATAAAAATCTATTACAAAATGATTTGATTATAGAAATATAGCTGATATTGTTTTTTAAATTTTGTGAAAAGGTTAGAAACAATGGTAGATATCAAAGCTACTTTGAAAGATCATCAATAAAAATAATGTATAAAGGCGGAAACATCTATTGTTTTTTGGTAAATGCAATCAAATTATAATGGGATTGATAATCTGAGTACATCAATGGGTTCTTTCTTCCTTTGACCTGAAGTTTTAGAAATTAATTTTCTTTATATGTTCTTATACAGTATTGAAAATAAAAACTTGCTTTTAAAAATTCTTTGACATATAAATGATAATCAAATTCTTTACAGTTAACGGTAAAGATCTACTTTCGTTAACCAAGTCGAAAAAAAATAGAAACAATTTTTTTTGGCCAGTAATTTTTGTGCATTTAATTCATTAGACCATAACAATCTCTGTAGAAGTTGTTAGTTTTTAAAAAAAATTATTTTGCAAAGTTTTACGAGGGGGGTTCTATTTACAATGTAACTGTATCATAAACGGGGTCGTTACTTTCAGTCTATTATATGGAAGTGAGGCTTTGAAGTATGTTGTTACTTCCCTTGCAAAGGTTGTTAACTAGGTTTCTTTGATACTTTAATGACGATTTGTGTGCCTTCATTAAGATTTTTTGGTGGGGCCATGAGGGTCTTCCCGAGGGGGGACATGTGTCCACCCAGGGAGGGGGGTTTGCACACATGTGGCCCCCACCAAAAAACCTTATTAAAAGCACAGAAAAATCATCATTAGAATATCAAAGAATATTCGAAGCCTACAATGGACGGAAAGTAATGGTCCCGTTTACCATACAGTTAGATTGTAAATAGAACCACCCTTGTAAAACCTTAAAAAAACATTTTTTCTGAAAAATAAAAAATCCCAGGAAGATTGTTAGGGTAACAGATGTACAGATTAAAAGCACAAAGAATTACTGGCAAAAAAAAATTGTTTCTATTTTTTTTGACTTGGTTAACAAAAGTAGATCTTACCCAGTTAACTTATTATAAGACATCATATGTATCTTTGACTGATTATTGTTATATCATTTTCATTGATATAATTCAAGTGTTATATTGAAGGTACATTCACAAGTTTATCTGTACACCCCTTGTCTGTAATTTTTACTTGTCACTTTTAGAATATTTTTACAGTGTTGTTTCCAATAAAATAAGTTATCAGATACATGTGTGTGTTTGTGCATGTTTGTGTTTGTGAGTGTGTTTGTGTTTGTGAGTGTGCAATATGGCATCTGATGATCAGAAAAACACAATTGAAGATTTGTGATAATAATAATTAACATAAGGACAACAATACCATGTTGCCTAATATTTTTCCTTCAGCTCTCTGCTCGTTTCCTTTTCATTATTAGGAAGAAACAATTTCTTTTTCTGTCTTCTGAAGATCTATTATTTTTTTAAAAACTGAAAATTTGCATCTACTTATTTTTCCCGTCCCTGCCTCCCTACATCACTCCCCAAAAGGTTCTGAGGTGTTACGCGAACCGCTGCTAACCTTGTCTAATTCTAGTCAACAAGGCAAGCTGCTGTTAGTGGAATATCTTTGAAAACACACAGCGTTTCTTAAATTCCCTTCAGGTTGGCTTCATGGTTTACTCCATTTTTAGGAAAAAAGAGCTGGGGCACCTTTTTTTTCCAACTGTATCTGTTGACTTTATTATGAAATATGAATATTTATTTGACTAATTATATTAATATTTGTATTCGTGTCATTTTTTAGGAAAAATTGGGTCAGAAATAAAGGGATTGCTTTCACAATTTTTCATTCTATTCTGTTGATATATAGATAAATATCAAGTTTATTTGCTGTGAGTTTTTTCTTGTTTTTGTTGGCATCAATGATGAAAGATTAAAGATACAAATGATGAAAAGTAACTATAAAGACACTGAACTCTTTTTTTGTAAAGTTTTGTATAATCATGCTGAGCACTTTCATTTTCTCATGTCCAAAAAGTATATAAAATATTGTCAGATCTTTTAAATTATAATTTAACTGACAACCAACCCCAATAATTATCACAAATGCCTAAGGGCCAGAGAACAAATTTCACTAATTGTACAGGAGCTAAATAGTCTGATTACTGTGTTTTCCAATTGATTAACCCATAAGAACCCAGACCCATTTCTACTTGAAAGAACATTATGTGGGATTCTGGGTAGGTAAACTGACACACAGTCATGTGACTGCACCAGGATGTTCATTAGATGTCACTTAGTACATTGCATGAGTTAAAATCAAGGATAAAATATAATATTATAAGAGAAACTGTGCAGATCAATTAAATTGTATGTGACACCGGTATTTATGATTTTATAACATTTAGGATTGTTAGCTTCATAGAAATAATTTTGAACTGTTTGGGTGATTTTGCATATTACCAGCAGGAGTAGAGTACAACTTTATTAATGCTATGATTCTTTTTACAATTAAACAACATTGATTACAGAATGTGGTTATAAAATCTGTTTATATTAGAACTTCCTACTATACATTTAATTCTGCCAGATGGCTATAATCCAAGTGTTAATCTCTTTCTAGGTATATCTCTTGCTTAATTGAATACAGTGTTCCACTTCTAGCCCTATAGCTAGGAATTTCTATTATCAGGGATGATAATAAAAGAACAATGAATAAGTTGTACTACCATTTTTTAATTGGTCTTGATCAAATGCAGTTAATCCTTACGCACAATGTCTTTCCTTCACTTAATAATGACTCAAGGAATCATTCTAACCAGTTTCTTTCTCTTTAGTTGTATAATGAATCTGTTTAACTTTCTAATTATCATGAGAGTTACACTGTGCATGGAGCACCTTTTTTATTAAAGAATTTCAAAAAGTTTTCATTGCCTAATAAATATATTAGTATCTATAGTAAACCCCAAGTGTATCAATAAGAAAGTAAAAATATTTTGTACACACCAAAGCATCAATAAAGAACAAATAAGAAAGCTGATCTGAGTGAATTGAAGAGTCACAAAAACTAAATTATACAGACTCTTCATGTAGCTATATTTTGATTCTTATAAGACTAGAAGTTATTTTTGTGATTTTTAAAGATACTGAAATGCTGCAGCTATCCTCTCTGCATATTAAGAAAGCCTTGATGATAATACCCAGCCATTAGAATCTGTTTAGGCCTTCTTTATGCAACTAACTATCAAAAACATACCTTCCAAAATCAATAAGAGTTTAAAATATTAGATATCTTACATGTATGTGATTTCCTCAAAAAACAAGATCATATTTTGATGTCACTTATTTTTTATATTCTCCTTGTAAGAAAAAGAGAGCATAGATAAAACGAAAACATCTTTCAGTGTGATGTACTTTGTAAAAGATATTCATTCTTGTTTCATTCACAATTGATTATGATATATAAAAATCCCCGAATGATTACTAGAAACTCATTGACTGGCTGAAAACTGATGAGCAAAACTTTTAAGTACTCTTTAAAAAAGTAATGTTATCATTTCACTAGTTTCTTGCCTTTGGAGTGTTTGACTTGAAATTAACAGTCTTATCTGTACTATTTAGTCTTTGAGTTACTAGTTTTCATTGGTATGTTTCCTGAAAATGTTCAGATAATTAGGAATCCACATTTATTCTTAAGATTCACTGATTTACTGCTAAATTGTTTTTAACTTAGATATTTTGGATTTATAATGGCCAAAAGAGCATGGACATTAAATATAATTTCAATAGCCAAAGAAGAAAGTTCCAACATGATACAGAGCTGTGTAGTCTTACTTTATAATCTGAGAAAAATAAAAGGAAAATGTTTTTGCTTGCATGCTGAGATTTTTTGTCTTTTGGCATTAAAATTTTGTTTGGAATCATTTTGTTCATTTTTACCCAAAATAAATATTTTGCACATTTTATTTTCAACTTTCAGAAAGAAATTTCTGCTACACTTGCTGTTCCGTCAGTTGAATTAGAAGAGACTGAAGAACCGTTGGATATTAGCTGGCCAAAGGAAAATAAAAAGAGGATCTCATATCTTCTTTTAGCTCCGATTATGTTTACTCTTTGGCTATGTCTACCAGATGTCAGAAGACCTGTAAGTACAAATTATTATAGAGCAACAATCCTGTTGCTCCAATACTCTACATTTCTATCTCACTACTCGACATTGAATTGTATTTAAAATCAGTCAGCTCCTTCAGATTGCTTCCTCTTTATGTGTGACTTGCATAAGACTTGTGTGTTGCTCTTTTCAGTAGATTCAGTCAGTGAAGACATTTTTAGTCTTTATAGTTCAAACTAATGTGGTGAGATGTAAAGTAACATTTGGTATAGTTTAAGTGAATCCTTTACTCAGTGTCTTTGATTTGAAATTTCAATCAATAATATATGTTGTATTATGGTGTATCATCTTGTGAGGATACCAGCAATAAGGTTAAATTTAAGATCCTCAGAAGTTTTTCTTAATTCTGAAAATTAATTTTAAGGTCAGAAAATAAGTGGTTGCATCTCTTAGGACCCATCCATCCAGATTGCTAGTGAGGGTAATACCAACCCAGAGTCATGGTCTTAAAATAAGGTTTCATTGAAAAATAAAATTTGGGTGGAGAATTTGGTACAACATGAGCAAGACTTTATGAATATCACCTAATTCTGTTGCAGTTCTAAAAGCAAAAGATGAAATCATGAGAAGGGAAAATCATTCTATTTTTGTAAGATCAAATTCTGCAAATATAATTGTTTTACCTTGTCAATTGCACCAGTGCCTCAGGAGAAGGTAGATCAATATACTTTTTGGTCAGTGTTTATTATTTTAAAAAGTATTGCAATGCAAAGTTGAAATGTAAATGCTATAATTTTATGCATTGTTTCCTTTAAAGTTATAGACCAGACTAGGCACATTTACTTACAAACATGTTATGTAATTCAAATAGTTATTCGGATGATTGAACTGTTTGTGTTGTTAACACGACTTTTTGTTCAATCCATTTTTTGGCCTTCTTCAGGAGTGATAACAATACAAACAACAAGCAGGAATTCAATCGTCTGATAATTATTTGAAATGACCCTTCTCATAACTATAGAAAATATGTTATGTAATGTTTAAAGACATATATTCATACACAAGGACATAAATATATGATAAAATATGAAAAATGTCTAATTATATTTAAGGGATTCTCCTGCTATTTACTAGTTGTGGTTGATATTTATCCAGCTTCATGTACTCTGGTATGAGGCCACAAACGTGAGCAACAAAAGTGGGCCACCAACTAGCAAAAATTATGACTACATAAGCATACACCTTGTGTTTTGAGCAAAATATACATCCAAGTGCTTTTTATTCTTTTGAGAATTCTAAGGAAACATATGAACATAATTTTGTATTTTAGAACAAGATAATTCCTAGGTATGAAGAATAGAAGTAAATATGATACAATTGTATTCTGTTTGCATGTATGGAGATAATTGTTGCCAAGAAACGAGGATGGCGTCAAATGGCTCTCCAAATTAGCACCCTGAATCTCACCTCAGGTACAATAGGTTAAGATGATTGGGTATGTAATCGTTTTGCTAAGTATATTAGTTCTTCAGCTTACTGGGTGAAAAAAAATACTCCACAAATATCTGAGACTGGCAATAAACATTTAACATGTCCAAAATAAACCACACTCATCAAAGTAAGGAAAACCGTAATGTATAAATTTTAAAAAACTTTTGAGAAAAGTAAAATCTATAGGTAGAAATACCATTAATAATTCTTTTTAAATAGTTATAATATATGTTCCCAAATTTTAGTTTTATACAGTAAAGCTGATGATTGATGAAGTCCTTTAATATCTAACAAAATATCCAATAACAACTGATGACAATATGAGTCAAATTTGAGATCTTTTGTTTCAATTATTTTATCAAGGTTTTAAATATTTTAAAAATAAAATATATGTGCTATACCTAAAGCAATCTGTTTAGCTGTTGATCATTTACAAAAAATGTTATATTGTATATTGTGATAAAAGATCCGTTGAATGTTTATAATTTGTATTATAAAGTTAAGTAAGTTGAGAAATATCTGAGCAGAGAAAAGTCTGATTTGTACAAATATTTATGTTTGTCACCACATCATTTTTTGTTAAATATCAAACTGTGAATAAAGTGTTTCCTTACATTATACACATCTTAAATTCCTCAAAAATGGTTCTTCAAACAACACATTCAACTAAACAGAAGAATTCTCCAAATACTAACTTATTTATTCTCCCCTAGTTGATAATGCCAAGTCTGTTCATTATTATGTGTTTCTCACCTAACTCTACTGTTTGTCTACTACTTTTTAAAATCTGTTGTCCTTGAGTACTTTATAAAATAAACACTGTTTACATCCCAAAACTTGCTTTTAGATGCATTTATAATCATATTTCAATATAGATGATCTTGGTACATGTTAAAATACATTACTTAATGAAATGAAATTACACACCATGACCTACTTAAATGATATTACGTATTAGGAGTCGATTCAAGTAGCTAATTTATAAATATGCTTCAAATATAGTGCTTAGAAAAATTCTTAAAATAGAAAAAAAGGTATTTACGTAGTAGTTTCAAGTAGCTAATTTATAAAAATGTTTTAAATATAGGGCTTTGAAAAATGATATAAAATAAAAATAAAGGTATTTATATAAGAGTAGATTCAAGTAGCTAATTTATAAAAATGCTTCAAATATAGTGCTTTGAAAAATTCTTAAAATAAAAAATAGCTATTTATGTAGGAGTAGATTCAAGTTTTTTTTAAAATAAAAAAGCTATTTATGTAGGAGTACATTCATGTAGCTTATTTATAAAAATGCTTCAAATATAGTGCTTTGAAAAATTACACTGCCAGATTATAAGTACTAGAACAGTTTCATTACAAATTTCCGATAGTAGCCAGACACATTTTATTTTGACCTCTGAGTAAAAAAAATGGGAAAAAACCTAAGCAATGAGTAACACCAAAACTGATTCAAAGAATTTAAAAAATGAAAATGTTCTAGTGCAGAAATTTAACATGGAAGCCCATTTTCTAAAGAAAGCTGAAAAAATTGCTAGAAAAATGAGACTACAAAAACTTTTCTATTTTTAAATATTTCCATGAATAGAAACCATGATATTCATGATAGATATTGAGATTTCTTTTAATTTTTATAATCTTTTCATCAGAAATGTGCTAAACTGACTGCCCAAACACCTGCTCCCTTTACTCCAAATATCTCATGGAGGCTAGTGATAAGAATAATTTTGAGTTCGGTATTTCTGAGATGAGGTGTTAGTATTATTGATACTATTGTTCGGACTGAGATCCTCATCTTGGTTGTCATTTCCACAACGTTTCGGCCGATGTACCCTCCGGCCTTCTTCAGGTGTCAAGTTTTGTCGGTCACTTACCGGAACTATTGAACTGAACCCTTTATTTGATCCATAGTGGAATGAGGACAATATACCCACGTGGATCAAATAAAGGGTTCAGTTCAATAGTTCCGGTAAGTGACCGACAAAACTTGACACCTGAAGAAGGCCGGAGGGTACATCGGCCGAAACGTTGTGGAAATGACAACCAAGATGAGGATCTCAGTCCGAACAATAGTATCAATAAGAATAATTTTGTTTATCTTTAAACATACTCAAAGCATTTATTCCTCAAAAACATTTTGAATTACGAGTTTATGATATTCTTCAGTGAATATTTGTTGGATCATCAGAATTGTTAATATAAGCTCCGAGTATAAACGTGGCTCTCATTTTCTAGCTTTGAATAAATGGTTCTGAAGGAGTTTATAACATTTTCTCCTGAATTATGTTTTTTAATGTATCAGATAAATAAACAATAGAAATACTGTTAATAAATCAATTTCCAAATGTTGTGTTTTTTAAATGCAAATAGAAATTGAGTATGAAAAACTTATCTTCATATATTTTCATTGAAATGACTCATATAAGTCACAGATATGTGTACCCTTAGGTTTGGTTGGTTACAATGTGCTGAGTGGCTTTGCAAGACTTGAAAATGTTGTTTATATCACTTAAATTTGCTCATTTCTAAAAGGATCAGCTTGTCTGCATAAAAGCTGATAGTGTAAGTTATTACCTCACATACGACTGTGGATCAATAAGTCCACAGCCTGACGTGGATTTTGATCTGAAATTTTTGCTGTATAATGTTCGATCTATGTGATCAATATTCACCGCTAATTCAAGGATAGACAAGTAAGGGGATTATGTTGAATAATAAATATGTGTAAAATAAATGCTTTTTTCAACATTACCCTGCAGACTTATTGATGTACCTACCTTTTCTCATTGATAATGTGATTATCATAATATTTGCATAATTGGCACTACCTATAATAATGCAGTTATAATGATATTCTGGTAGATGTCTTTAGAAAGCCTTCCATTATTAAGGATTTTGCTGAATCAAGTGATTCATTGAGAATATGCGTTTGAGCCACAATTTCATTTTTACTTGGTTAGACTCAGTATTTTTGTTATCTGTCCAAGTATTTCTAATCCTGATTTTTGGAGATAATGTCCACTTATAGTTTTGCTGTTTTCTTTTGCTGTTTCATATTATTAATAGTTGGTAAAACAATGTCATACATAGCACAAGAATTGACCCCTGAAATTGAAAAAGAATACTCCCCTAAATATTTAACCCTATATTCTGACCTCTAAGATGAAAAATGAAAGTCCCTTATCAATTTCGACCTCTAAAAGTGAAAAATAAAAGTTCCTTCCATATAATCCTACATAACCTACCATCCCCAAATTTCAAGTTTTGGAAAAACTGATTTATCAATGAAGTAAAGAGTTCAGCAGTATAGTTACATCATAAATTGTACAGCAATACTTTAACTATACTACATCAAAACATACACTAATCAAAACAGCACCATTCAAGGTATTCCTGTACAACCAAGTACAGAATCTTAGCTTCTACTCAAATAATGAACGCATCCTTACATCACATTTTGATTTTAAGAATAGATTTTTTAAAAAACACACAAATATATTTTTTTTCTCATCATAATGCATCATAATGTGTCATAAAGTAAGGGATCATTTTAGCATGAATTAGCATGTAAATCGACCCCCATAAAAACATATTTTAGGGGGTGCTTTTCAAAAACTAATTTGCTAAAACCGTTACCTGGTGTCACATCTGTACCTACAGAAAATCTCATGTGATTATGTCAAGTTGTTTTTGTGGTAGGCTGTTTATCATTATCAGAACATGCCACATAAATTAGCAAAGTAATCACAGAATTTCATGTGCTTTTTGGTTATTTTGCATGGACTAAAAGATGTGTCAAACATTCTAAATATCAGTGTTGCATCAAGTTTCAGAACTGCACTTGCTATAACGGCTGATGAAGAACATACTAAATAAACATATACAAAAGTAATATATTTATTGGCTAATATGTACAGATAATTATTAAACATTTCATAATATTCTGAAAATTGTCAGCCACTTACAAAATCAACCAAAACCACTACAGTAAAATTAACATCATCTAAATTAACAAAATTATAAATATGACTAATTCCAACATAAAACAAACTTAGAAAGCATTTCAAAACATTTCTGTATAGAATATTAAAAATAGATATTGTCTCTTTCCAGATTTGATCATTTCCTTTTCATCTTTTTTTAAATATGACACTATGAATAGATGAAGTCAATATGATTTTTATCATGGTGAAACATAAATATATTGGAATATAAAAGTGTTTAAATACAAATGGAAGACCATGTGAGATAAGAGGTATTCTTAGGAACCTTTTACAGAAAAATGATTAAAAATTGTATGTTATTTGTTAATATTTTACTTAAATTATTTACATCAAAAGAATAATGCTTAAATTTGTTTAAAATAAATACAGTTTAATCATATATTATAAATAATTTAGTATATTAATTGCTATATATGCCTCTTTTACATATGATATCCAAAACAATTTAGCATGATCCCAATATACTTATCCTAGATTTTTGTAGTTATGTAATGGTTATACACAATAAATGTATATGTTCTCAAATGATTTGTCATAGCAAGTTAGAAAGAATGACAAGTAACTCTGACTTTTATTGTGTATAACCATTTATTCATCAGATAATATGTTGGAATAAGATATTTTTCATTAAAAGTTTATATTCTTATAGTATTCCTGAGATAAAAAAAACATGTGTATGCCAAATTTTATCTCTATCTGGTAGTTTAGCCATCTATTGGGCCTTAACACACTTATACACCCACTTCTTTATTTGATCTTTTATGGGGCAAGTGACTATATATGATCATCTGAGGACCTGTCAGCCACATGCAAATATTGTAATCACAAAGACAACATAATCAGCACCAATGTGGTCTGCAGGCTTTGCAAAGTACACTTGTGCTTGAACAAAGACAGAAACTGTTTTGAACCATACCATACCCTATTAAATTAGCCTGTTTTCAGTCTGCATAATAACATTTTAAAATCAACCAGGAGGTGTTATTTTTTTAGTTAATATCAATTTTTTTCCATTCATTATATTAAATGTTATTCTTTAATTCTATGTTTTATTTAACTTTCTACTTTAATTTTTAATTTTTTCATATTTTCCATTTTTGGTCACTTTTTGGGGAAGGCATCATATATGATCACTTCATCAGAGGGGGTTTTGCCAAAAATATTTCAGAGAACATGCAACTGAAAAGGTTGTTTGGATATCCAAAATATTTTTAGGTGTTCCCTATAAAGGGTTAAGAGATAATTATCCTATAACATAATGTTTCTATTTTCAGGACAAGAAAAAATATTTCCCTGTTACATTTTTAGGTAGCATTTTATGGATTGCTATCTTTTCATACTTGATGGTTTGGTGGGCTGATAGCTCAGGAACAGCCATTAATGTAGAAGAATCGGTGAGTAGTTTCAGTTTTTAAGGAGCTGTAACATTTGCATTAATTCTTATTTCTTTATTTACTAGTCATTTAGTCTTGAAAGAAAGCAGTGTAAATTCTGTTATTATTATTACAATTACTTGATCAAAGGCTACGCTAGGAGGCCATTAAGCTCAATGTCAAATCAACTCCCATTTATAGGATTTATTTTTCATCTCTCTCTCTTCTTCTCTCCTTCTTGCTGACTTTTCCCTCTCTTTTTGGAGATGTTCAGCCCTTTCCTCATCTATTTCTCCTTCTTTCTCCTTTCTGCCATTTCCCTATGATTTTTTGCATCATCCCTTGCACACAAATTTCCCCTTTTCTGACATTGATAAGGCATAGATTATAAAGAAATAGCTAACATTTATAAAACGAAAACTTGTTTGCTGAATGATTTGAAATAGGAACAAAACAGTATAGAAATTGAAGCAATATTTAAAACTGTTTTTTTGTCTAACAGTTTTAGAACTCTGACTTTTATTGTGTATAACCATTTATTCATCATATAATATGTTAGAATAATATATTTTTCATTAAAAGTTTATATTCTTATAGTATTCCTGAGATAAAAAAACATGTGTATGCCAAATTTTAGCTCTATCTGGTAGTTTAACCATCTATCGGGCCTTAACACACTTACACCCACTTCTTTATTTGACCTTTTATGGGGCCAGTGACTATATATGATCATCTGAGGACCTGTCAGCCACATGCAAATATTGTAATCACAAAAACAACATCATCCGCACCAATGTGGTCTGCAAGCTTTGCAAAGTACACTTGTGCTTGAACAAAGCCAGAAACTGTTTTGAGCCATACCACACCCTATTAAATTAGCCTGTTTTCGCCCGCACAATAAAATTTTAAAATCAACCAGGAGGTGTTAAAATAGAAATGTCAAATTGATAAACAATTTGGAAAATTACAAAGTCAATAATAATGATAGCTATTTTAACCATGACATTACCAAAATTATAGCAATGAAAGAAAAAAAATTCTATAAAATCTATAAAACTGAAAATTTGCATCAAAGAGAGAGATTTTGTCCTCAAAAATTGCAATGAAACACTGAAAACCCATCAGCTGAGAATTTGCAAAAATGAAAGACTTTGCTTTGAAATTTGAAAAAAGAAAAAGAATTGCAATTGCGATGAAACATAGACAGACTTTAAAAAAGAATTTTGCTAAAACCTATCCATCCAAGAAGACAGAACTCTTTTAAGTGCTACTCACTTTGGTGCTCCATCCTTGAGCAAACCCCAACTACATTTAAAATTTAAAGTTAGCTTTACGTGTACTACTACTAATCCCTAATCAACAACATTTTTATTTCTATATGAAAATATGTAAAAAAATTATTTTTTTTTACAAAATAAAGATATCATTATTTTATGCAGCAATTAGTAATCTTTTCATTTCTTTTCCTCTTTTAATGTTGATATGATTTTCTTTTCAGCTTATGTAACAAACATACAACTAATCCTGGGGGGAATGCAAATGCGGACGCCACACTATTATTAACAAATTGCAAATTGCACTGGAAATTGCTTTATTCTTCAAATTAAAGCATTTTAATAGTATTGTACTTACAAAAATCTTTCTAAGATGGGCAGTTTTTGTTGTGTTATGGTAGCAAACCCACAAACAAAATAGAAAAATCTGAAAATCATGTTTATAAAATATCATCATTTCCTTATTTAGAAACAACTTTCATAATTTTCTTCTAGCATCATGGCCAGTATCCATGTGATCAGATTCAATAATTGGGATTTTATACAGGCTTCATATCAAATCCAACATATCTTTAGTGAATTCTGGATAAAGCATTACTATAAATCTATGGGATACTTCAAATACATTTAAAAGTTGATAAGATTGACCAGTTATTACACAGACACAGTTCAAATATTGTCTATAAATGGATATCACATATTACACCTGAAGAAGGCCGTAGAATGAATTGGCTGAAACGTTGTGTCAACATGAAAGATGGGAAGAAAAGATTGGATTGTCCAAATAAAAGTTGGTACAGTTCAAATCAATGAAATGATCAATAAATTGATATCCTGAAGGTGACAGTAGTAGTTCATATGATATTCCAAACATGACCATCGATTTCTTTCATTTGACTCAAGATTTATTTTTTCATTTGACTTGCTAAAGCCAGTCAACAAAAAGGTACTCAGCTTCCCACAAATGAAATCTAAGAAAGAAAACAATTCCTTGCTTTCTTTCCTCTCTGTCTCGGCCTGTCTGGCCCTCTCTCTCTCGGGCTCTCACACAGACATACACATGCAAGACCTATCTTTACTATACTGTTATTGGCTAATAATATAAGAGAAATCAATGTTAATATTGGCTTTTTGTTTTACAATGAATGCTCATGAATTATTCTCATAACAAAGTTCTTTTAACAAAAGTCAATATCTATTGCCTGTATTGGAAACTTTTTGTGTCTTTTGATTTTGGATAGGAAATATAAGATTTGTATCAATATATAGGTATTTTGATGATAATAAAATCATCCAACAGATTCCTGACATATGTAGTTTGCCAGTGGCATATCTCCTGTATATTAATAGTAGATCTCTGAAGGTTCTTATACACAAAATGATCTCCTCCTCTGAATTCTCTTATCATCTCAAAATGAAACTACTTTCTTCAAGAGGTTTAGTTTATTTGTTCCGAAGGGATTATATTCCTAATTTGTACATTTTGATAAAAATGAAAAGATTATAAATATCATCCTACTCTTAGCAGTCTTTATTTCAACTCCACTGCAACAAAAACCTTTTCTAATTCTAAGAAAAACATCTTTTTTTCAAACTGCCATTATTTCTAATTTATTTTCTTTTTATGATTCCAGTGAGGTCTATACCACAAATAATGAATTTCCATAATTAGGTTTTGATCATATTCCCTTGCTTTGTATTCAGATTATCCATAAAAATCACTTAAAAAGCATATCTGTAGAATGAGGACTTTGAAAAATGACCAAATGGAAACACAAAATGTTCATATTCATAGACACTTTTTAAAAATTTATTTCCTACAAGATACAGATGATAAAATGATTCTTGTTACTATTTTCCAGGTGATGGGCCTGACTATCCTGGCCGCAGGTACCAGTATTCCCGATCTCATAACCAGTGTCATTGTTGCTAAAAAAGGATTTGGTGACATGGCCGTTTCCAGTTCAGTTGGAAGCAATATATTTGATATAACAGTAGGGTGAGTATTCAGTTTTATTTCAAATTAAGATCAAACTATTTTTGTGTTAACCCACATTACTGAGCAAAGCAGTACCTTACAGATTCATAAATAAACACAACTTTTTAGTACAGGAATTTTCACACAGACTTTTTTCCAAGAATCTATTTGATGATCTTTAAAATTTAAGAAGATTTTAAGCCTGAAAGTTGACAATAGTTAGAAAAATTCATGTTACCATTGAAATATCAAGCAATTAGCATTTTCTTTTTTATTTGTGTTTTATATAAAATGACATATTTGTTGTTTGCCTTTAATCAACAATACTTATTAAATAAATTTCCTGTTCTCATCTTCTCATCAATTTTTGAGTTATTCAGATTAATATAAATGCCAAGATTTCAGCTTAACCAGATCAATATTATGATATTTGATACCAAAAATGTAATTTTATGTAAATTATGTACTTAAAAAAACTAAATTATAGTTAAATTATTCATTCAAGTATAAGAAATGTGTGATTCAAAAGACCTGAAGGTTTTTTATTGAGTGATCAGTTGAATAAAGAGATGATTAAAGTCTTTGTGAAAATAATTCTATTTAGAAATGTTCTTATTGGTATAAAAGATACCATTCATTATCTATACAAAAATGGCACTGTGCAAGAGAATGGATCTCTACAATCTATAACTTCAATTTCAAGTGAGTTTCTGTGGACAATAAACCTTAATAATGCTGAGAAATCACCATACATTTAGCCAAGATAGGATTTTACTAATGTAAGGAGCTAATAATGTCTTAATTGTTTTTTTAATTTTTGTTTATACCACACCCCAGTATTTTTGTTTATTTACCTCAACCAATGAAGTTGGAGAGGTATATGTTTTTGGTTGTGTCTGTCTTTCCGTCCATCTTTCCGTCTGTTTTTCTGTCTGTCCACACAATATGTCCATAAGTTCTCAATGAATTTCAAACAAATTTTTTGAAAGGGTGGACAATATGCTATGGAAGATTGAGTCAATTTTGGGACGGATCCCTGAGCTCTTTCTAATTTATAAATGTACTATGTGGTTGTCTACTATGGCATGGTGTTTAGCAAGCTTATCTTGCAGACTAATTTGCTAGTTCAATGATTTCAACCCTCACTGGGGGTCCCATTGTTGTGGCCTTTTGCCAGACTAAGCAACATTCAGTAAATAAGTATAAATGTACTACGTTTTAAGATAAAAGAAACTATATGCACCAGTATTGCATGATATTCAAAGCATTCAACCTAAAAGGATATTCACTGTACAACAGCAAAAGATATTATTTATAATTAGAATTTATTAACCACACTATATTAATATAACAAGATTTCAGTCAAATACTCTTCCTATCGCCTTAAAATAAAACAAACAGGAAAGAAAACACCTTAAAATTACTCTCACCACAACATTATGATTGAAACAAACTTCTTATTGTTTAACATTTACTGGTGTGAAATATCATGCAAACATTTGGATGTATATTGTGATAGAAAAACTGAAACTGATTTTATACATTTATTTTTTTATCTTCTTATTTTTGTCTCAACACAGAAGGAAAGTCAATCGAATAAGAAATGGAGCCTCAGAAACTGGGTGGAAACTTTGTAATGCAACATAACAGGCATTACATAAAGAGATGTAATTTCCTACTTTGAACTCAAATATGCATTTGATTTTGTAGCATATTTGTTAGTCAAATAAACACAAAGTAGAAGTGCTGATTGTTTCTATTGGCAAATCTGATTCTTCATACCAAAGCTTAACTGATGGGGTGGGCATGTGGCTATTTGAAAATGCCTCACCCAATGGTGGGGAGTCCCCAAAGCTTTATAAATAGTAGTTCACCCATTGCATTTCTAGTGACAAATCTCACTAAATGTTGAAGGGGGCCGCTCAAGGAGCCAAGCTGCCCAGGCCCTCAAATCTCTGGCTTCATACAACAATCAAATAGAATTTGAGATTCACTGGAACCCTACCTAGGTTCTCCATTCACTTAATGCAAGTAACCTTGGTACTTTGCCGTAAAAGATTAATAGCCTATATATCAGCATAATCATCATCATCATCAGCAGCAGCAGCCGTTATAAGTCCAGTGCTGGACAAAGGCCTTTTCCATTTCCTTCCATGACAAGTGTAATCTCTGCCATAAGCAAAATCACGATAGAAAAGTTTACTGGTAAGTCATCTCTGCCATGACTTACTGACAAAACTTTCTATTTCATCTCTCCATCTTGTGTCTGGTCTTTTCCTACTGTGTTTACTGTCCCATTGGCATCAATTGGCTAGCCTTTTGCTCCATCCATTGTCCCTGCTTCTAGTTATATGCCCTATACATGTGCCCTCAATATTTTACTTTCACATTGTCAAATTACCTCCACTATTTTATTGGATTACCTTATATATATATTTGTTATGTGGATGTAAGGTAATCCAATAAGATGGTAGAGGTAATTTGACAATGTGGAAGTAAAATATTGAGAAAAGCGTGTTATGTCTCAAATATATTTATTATCATAAAGATAAGCCTTGAAGCATGGATATAGATACATATGCATACATGTACATACGTATGCGAAAGTTCATACAGATGAAGACATCCAATACATAAATATACACACACATAGACATACATATACATAAATACAAAATGTAAGTGCATGAACACACATGTACATACATTATCCATGAATGGGATTTGTTTGTGTCTGGTTTGAAAATTGATGTCCACATATACATGCCTGCTGATGATTTTATGTGAGTGCCTGCTTCTATGAGAAGTGGGACTTGTTTGTGTCTGGTGTGTGCTTGTGATACATACCTATATCTTTATTCAATCCCTGTGTTTGTATATGGTTATTTTTTATTTCGATGTTGTATTGCTTTAAAATTAACTCATTTAATGCTCTTGCTAGTTGAAAATGTGCAGGCCTTTGGGATATCGTTTTGCACTCAGATATAAGTGCTGCTTCGATGCATTGTCATTTTGTGTAGTCATGTATATTTTTGATCATGCAGTTTTTGTGTAAGCTTGAGGGTTCTCCGGTGTACATATATACATATATATATAT
>VCCN01004667.1:4125551-4139515 GCA_006491835.1 Architeuthis dux
TTTGAAGAACAGATACTACTCTTTGATCTTAGCCAAAAGGCCCCCAAAGAATAAAGAAATAAATAGAATCCTCAACATCCAATTTAGTAGTGAAAAATAGATTTAATATCTAGCAGTGGACGTGTACAAGTTAAAGAGATGGTCAAATCGCTTTTTGTAATTGTTGTTGTGGCAGAACAAATATAACAGAAAAGGTGATTTTTGCTCATCTAAAATACAATTACTTGGCCATTGTGAGATTGCTTCAGTGTCTCTACATGCATAAATATTTGTATTTACTAAGCTAAACTTAATATATCACACAACCATAAGTGACCCTAGCTTGTTGACCATTACTCCACAGCAAAGTGTTCCATATATAAGTTAGTCTGTAGCCTGATACAGTTATTAGCTGAATTTCTATCTGATATTTTCACTGTATAATGTTCACCACTGATGTGGAAGTGGATTATATTGAAAAATAATTATTTGTTGCAGAAAATACATGCTTTTTTCATTATTAGGCTATGGACATTGATGTGCCTAGGTATATATTGACTTTAAAGTTTATAATGATAATTAGATTTATGAACATTTGCAATATTTTCCCTGTTTAAATTTTAAGAAGGAATGAGTGAAAACGAAGATAAATATTTAAATAAAAACACTACACAATTCAATAGACATTTAAAAGGTTTTAGAGGAAGGGCATTTCAATGACATTTCTTTTATGTTATTTGTATTTTTTGTTGAAGAAAGCCCATTAATTTTTATCCTATCTGTATATATAAGTGAGAGGTGCCACATTGTGTGTCTGTTTATCTGTCACACTATAGAAACTATGTAGCATAATGGGCGATCTGTACTTCTTCTTCTGGTCGCCGAGAGAGAAAGCGATGTTGAGAGAGAGGGGAAGAGAGATAGATTCAGAGAAAGAGAGAGAGAGACGGTCATTTCTTCCGGGGCTGCATGCTGCGATGATGATGATGATGTCTGGGTCTGCTGAAGGGAGCTGATCTCTCGGTGGAGGCAAATTCATTTCAGAGGAAAAGACACTCCCATGTGTGTGGAGAGAAAAGACGACAAAATTCATGGATCTTCAATTTGAAATCTGGGGTTTTATTTCTGCATATACAGGTTCATCTTTGGGCCGGTTTGCGTATTACATTGAGATACAGAAATTCTGTTGCTTTTGGTTTTCTAAAAGTGTTGGTCACCTTTCAGAGTTATCACTACGAAAATCAAGGGTTCTTGCCTCTTCAACCCAGCTGGGTGGAAGAAGCCATTTTGTCTCTGACCTGTCGCTCCGGATTCAAATCTCAAACTGGCAACTGCTTCTAACCAGCTCTCACCCCGACCCTCAGCCCTGACGGGCAGGGACACTGCTAACCGCTTCAGGTCTCAACCCCAACTGCTGCTAACCATTTCAATCTAGCCCCTTATAACTGCCACTGGTCATACGATCCCTCCACCCTTCAACGGTTTCCGATAACCTGATCTGTCCAGTTTGTCAAGTATGCAGTTTAACACAGATTTCAAATCTGTCCATTTCCAACGGCTACCGGTAACACAATCTGGGTGTATTTCGTTACAACTACATAAATGTAGGCACAAGCCAACCAAATTTGGCATGCATAATCTATAGACCTAGGAGAATGTTTTAAAGCAAAAAGTTTTGAGAATAAATTATTTAAGGGTTTTAGAGTGGTGTTCTACTTACAATGTAACTGTAATGTTAAAGTGGAACCATATTTTCCATTCAATATACATGCATACAAAAACATATCTTCTTATTTTATATGCTTATATATAATTCTTTAAGGAGTCAAAAGTGAAAGAAAAATTGTCCCCCTTTCAAGTAGTCAAAAGTGAAGGCAGACTTTTTCTCCCATTTAAAAGGTCAAAAGTGAAGGATTGATGTTGTTGACCATTACTCCACAGCGAATTGTTCCATATATATACAAGTTTGGATAAGTAAGTCTGTAGCCTGACCTCAATGGGTCAAAAGGGTCAAAAGTGAAGGTAAACTTTGTTTCACCTTTAAGCGGTCAGAAGTGAAAGGTAATTTCCTCCCTATAAGGGTTCAAAAGTGAAGGGAGACTTTTTCCCCCTCCAAGGGGTCAAAAATGAAAGGAAATTTCTTATAGTTGTTTAGTGTAGCTATTCTGCTTGGGAAGCTTTTGAGCTATATGGTTATACAAGGGGTTATTGCAAAATTTCCAGACTTGGCCCAAAAAGAATTTGGAATCTTCAAGAAATTAATATGTTAAAATATGCTCTGCAGTCCCATTAGTAACCCCAGAAACTTTGATGGCCATACCTCTAGCCGTCCTTATGTGATGACAGACAGACAGGCAAAAAGACATTTGGCGAATTATATTATTCTTGAACAGACACTCGACCGGCCTTGAAAAGTGTATGCCACTCAAAAACCTGTGTTCAACCTAAAGAATATTTGCCAAAAGCCTGATGAAGCATTTTGATGGTCTCGGTAGCAGATTTGCCAAACTTCACATAAAATTTTATACAGATCACAGAGATGTTCTCACACAGCATCACAAAACCTTGTGTAATCGAGAACATGAGTAAATAGCACAAAGCCTATTGGCAGACTGACTCAGCAGGCTGGGTAGCAATGAGCATCAGCTGCTTGCGCATTACTGTTGAACAGCACAATCACATGTATAGTCCGGTAAATTTTTGACATCATATATATATATATATATATTTTCATAAATAATTTTTGCATGTGCATATATGTCTGATTCTTCAAATATTGTTTGAAAGTATTACCTTTTGGTTCAATGACTTATTAAGCAACATGTCTTTCTTTTATTCATTGGTTGCTCATTAAGATATTTCCTATCACAAACACTTCCAATATACTGAAAATTTGTATCACTCTGCTTATTTCAAAAGACATTTCAAATCATGGCTTGTGTCCTTTTTTTAACTTATAAAAATAAGCTTTTGGTAAAAGTTGGTTAGAAATTTCCCATGTTTCTGTTTAGAAAACAACATTTTTTAGATTATAATTCTCATGATATTCAAAATTCTTTTGCATTATTATAAGACACAGGACACTATTTTATTTGGTACTATTTCAGTTTTATTTTAATTAAATAAGTTATTCTTTTCCATGACAATCAGATAAATCCATAATTCATCAAATTTAATAATTTGCTTCACTCTCAGCTTGAATTTTGTGATTATTTAATATCTGTTTACTACAGTGTTGAAAAGCATATGAAAGTTATTGAACATTAAAAAGCATGTCATATCTAAAGAATGACTTTAAAACTGATATTAATATATTGTTTTATGAATTATCCCCCACCTTGCAAAATAAATTCACTTGTAAAGTTCCAGAGATAGTCTTTTTTTCCTTTTTTATCATTTGAAATCAAACAGTAAAGAAAACAAGATTCCCATATTGCTCAACTGTAGCAAATATGAGGATTTCAGAAAGCCTTAAGAAAACAATAAAGTTTCCTGTACAGTTTCAAATACAATTCTAAAATGCAACACCCACTTGATGCTAATGGCTTTGATGTAGGAAGGTACTGCAGAATTAATGCTATCTAAAGGTTTAGTGAATTTGTACAGCATGCATAAAATGAATGTAGCACATGTTTTTGCCACTACCCTGTCAGCCAGTGTTCAAACAGTCAGAGGGACTACTTGGAAGGAGACAGTGGACACTAGGTGTTAGTGTAAACAATTTTTGTTCATGGTCAAATTCCCTGAAATCTAGGGTAGCACCTTGTATATAAGAACACATTACTGTCTGGGCCCAAAGCAAGCAAAATACACCCTTATCCAAAAAACTCTGGTTCTAGCCCAATTCCAAAGGTAAATTACTTCTGTATTGTTTATACAATGCTTGTGGTAATAAAGCATGATTTACTTTGGTCCTTCCAGGTTATACGTATATTAAAAATATGATATAATAGTATAAAAAGCCAGAGCTCAAAGGACTTAAAGAGAGGCATTCAAATTGCAATCTTCCTGTTGAACTCAGGTTCTTTTAAGTCAGAAAATAATAATTCATGAACACTGTTGATGCTCTATTTATGAATAACTGTACAAGTTAAAAAAAACAAGATATTCCAAATTTTATTCAGACAAGTAAAGTGCATCTTTGTGTTCTTGATGTTATTACCACTACTGCATCTCCATTAATAACTTAATGGATATGTTAACATTTTGTGTGAGAATAGCACATTTTTAAGTTTGGGCCTTATCTAATGAAATACACTCTGGTTGCATGTTCATGTGTTTGTTTGCTAAGAAGGAGGGAGGATACAGAGGGGTGACATTTTGCGGAATGGTAGTGATACGTGAACAAAAGGTCATATCATATTCTGGAAAATAGGTCAAAGGGCCGACGAAGTCAGAACAAAAGAAAATGTGTTCAACCAACCAGAGTGGTTTAAGGATGGCCAGGATTTTCAAATCGGGCAGCAGTTTAGAGTTAGTTAGCATTCAACACAGGAGCGATGGGTCAAACTAGCTAGGGAGCTTGGTTCACCAGCCTGTTAGGCTGAGGGAGGAGAAGGAGGAAGAAACTTGATTTTTGAAATGCTACAATTACGTCCTTTAATGCAGAAATTTGTTAGATTTTTAACAGAAAATCATAATTCAATACCCCTGGTGGCCCACAAATTGGCCTGGCATCGAAGCTGTGAACGGGAATAAAATGAACCCATATTTTCAATTGAAATCAATGAATTTTGTCGTTTTTCCATCCAACCACATGGGAAGGCCCTTTTCTCCGGTATGGACAAATAATTTTCCCTCCGCAGAATGTTCGCTCCCGTAAAGGTACAACCCACGACTTGGATGACACATTTATCTTTTGGTTCCCACCACATACAGGTCCTGCTGGATAATGTATACCCAATTAGACCATTTATACAATTTATGATGTAGGAGGAGCGGGACAATAACAAACTTCCTTTTTGGACATTCTAGTAACCCATGCAGAGGAAGGGTATAGTATTGGTGTGCACAAAAATAACAACAACAAAAATCACATACAGGATAAAAAAGAACACTAGCATTCCAAGAGAAATTATGAATCACTGCCACCCATATATACTGTGTTAGGGGTGATCAATTAAAAAATTGGGAAAAAGTGTGATCAATGAATAAGTTACTTCTCTTGCCTTTTGTTGGACAGTGATCACTGAAAAAGGTCTGACTTTTCAAAAAACAAGCAGGCACAAACTAGTGACCAATTAAGTATGAACATTACATTGCATATTGGACTCCTCTCTAAAAACCTATTATGGGGGAATTTTCAAAAAACAAAAAGAAACAATTCCCCATCTCATTGAGGGGAGTGTGTGTACAACATTTCAAGTTTCTACTATGAACATTTAGGGTTGGGCAAAGTCCAGATGTAGAGATAGATAAAATTGAACTACCCTCTAAAACCTTACTTTGAGGGGAAATTTTCAAATAACAAAAACACACTTTCCCTACTCATTGAGGGGAGTGTGTGTGCAAAATTTCAAGTTTCTACTATGAATGGTTAGGGCTGGCGAAGTCCGGATACATAAAAAGATACATACATACATATAAATGTCAGAAAACATGAATAACCACAGCAATAAACCAGTGTTGTGGGTAGCAGTGATTAATAATAACAGAATCAAGAACAAAATTAAGAACAGAAAGGAATTCAATTGTCTGAAGAAAATTCAGAATGTTAATGATCTTCTCATAGTTATAGACAATAAAAAAAAGATTCAAAGAGTTTTTCAAATGATTGAACTCCTTCTTGTTGTGTTGACCGATCCATTCTACGACCTTGTACAGGTGTACTAACCGAATGTGATGGTGGTAAATAGAATTTTGTTTCTCTCCAATGGTAGCAATGCTTATAGCATAGGATTCGGTTGTTTTCCTTTCCTTTCCTTTCCTTGTTAGGCCTGGATTTGGATGTCTCTGTTCAGTAGCGGAAGCCACATCAAGTTGAATTCTGCACTTGTTTGTCTTATACACTCAGCCTGATACATGCTGATACATGCTGCTTCTTTGATTTTTCTCAGTTTCCAACAGCGTTCCCTGTCGATAATCCAACCTACTTCCCGAAAATCTTTATATTTAATATCACACAAACCAAACCTTTTTCAATCTTGAAAAATAAACTTCTGGCTTCAAATCAATGAAAATGGTTCTTGTTAAATGCTGGAATTATATAAATATGCACATTTCAATGCAATAAGTTTATAATTAAAATTTGTAATTAGAGCCTGTGTTTTAATTCCTGTTAACATTAAGTTCATTTATCAAAGAATACAACATATTTAAAAATATCTTTTCATCAGTTGCCAAAATTTTATTCCCAAAATGCATTTTATACCAGTGTATGATCTCTCAAATAGGAAACAAATGATTTAGGATTATTTAAAAATCACCATTTCAATATCTTTTAAGCCTCCACTGTTTTGAGTAAATCCTAATTGATTTACTCAAAATTGTAGAGGCTTAAAAGATATTGAAGTTTTGATTTCACCATTCAGATATATGCATGAATGTTTTGAAACAAGGTTTTATTATCCAGACTTGTTTATAGGTGTGAAAAATGGGATTTTGATCTAGAAAAGATCAATGGAGTAATTTAGTCAGTAAACAAGGCAAGAAAATCAAATCACTATTTTTATTTCAGTAATTTCTCAAAAGGGATAAACATTAAAACCGGATTTTTTTCTACAACAGATGAAGACAGAGAGAGAGAGAGAGAGAGAGAGAGAGAGAGAGAGAGAGAGAGAGAGACAAAAGGGTCGAGGAATGAGAAACACTTCCAGATACAATTTACAAAACAAGATCTACTGCAGAGGCCAACAAATTCATAATCTTCTCCATTCAATATTAGAACTACCATCAGATAATTGCTTTAATCCTCTTAATTGATTAGGTATCCCTAACTGGAAAAGGAAGATAGCAAAAAGCTCACAGTAGAAGAAAAGAAAGTCAACAAGGAGAAAATCTTAATTTTTTGTTGAAAGCTCATCCAAACTCTTCACAACTTGGCTCGAAATGATTTTCCGAAACTTAGACTGGACAAATAAAGGAATCAGAATTGATGGCGAATACCCTCAGATTTGCAGACAACAGCATCCTCTTTGCCAAGAACCTTCAATGAACTCCAGAAAATGTTAGATGAACTGAATAAAGAAAACAAGAAAGTTGGTCTTCACATGAACTTCAGTAAAACCAATGCCGTGTGTAACAAATATGTTAAAGACAAAGACACAATGATCAAAATAAAAAATGCAGAGCAATAGAAAGTAGACCATTAAATCTACCTGGGACAACAAATTTCCAAGAAAACCCTCAAAAGAAGCCACCCTAGGTTAGCAAGCTTTTGGCAGGGCAAGCTCTACCTTCAAGAACAAGAAAATCCCATTAGTATTAAAAAGAAGGGTCTACAACCAATGCTTCCTCCCAATAATCACCTATGGAGCTGAAACTGAGAACCATGAAATGTGCACAGGAGAGAATCATGCTCAACATGACATAGAGAGATCACAAGACATCACATTATACCAAGAGGTCTGGCATATTTTAGGGAAGGTCGATGTCCAATGATGGATATTAAAAGGCTGATTATGATGATAGTAGTCTTGCACATGAGTTTGGACTTCATAAGAGATTTCCTAGGAGACAAGTAAAAAGATAAGATATAGCATTGCAGCATGAGGAAGAACCCAAGAAATCAGTAATATGATGCAGCGAAATAAACTTGTCACAAAAACTTGGCATCTTGTAACAATAAATGATATTTGTTTTTATTACTGTTATATATGTGGGTATCTAATAGTATCACTACTGTTGCTAACTAATATGTAGAAATGTGTACAAGGATGTATCAGTCAGCATTTGATTGGGATTCAGGTATAGATACTCTGTTCTGTAGTATTGAAAAAAGGCCAACTGGAAAGTTTAGATAATGAAGGTCACTGTGTATTCTTTTTAAAAGATATCACACCCATATAAAACAAATGAAAACAAAATTCCTTCTACCAAGATTTGATTAAACTATTGGTGGAAAAATAAGCTCTTAATCAAATCATACAATGATGTTTGCACTCAAATTCATAGTCAACAAAAGTGTTTATATATTTTCTTATTTTTGTTACATTTTAAACAGATTAGTCTTTGCATGTGATTTAGGTTTCACTGTGCAATATGTCAGAGAACTGTAATTAGATTTTGAGCCTCTAATCAATTACAGTAAAGATACAAAGTGATAAAAACAGAAAAAATTGAGGATTTAATATAGTTTTCTTTTCCTCTCATCTACCACAAAGAAACTTCTATGTAGAACTAAACATATCTTTAAATTCAGCCACCTAGTATTACAAACATCACAGGGTTTATTAATATCAGAGAGAATGCTAAAAAAGAAATTTCAATTTTGATTTAACTTAGACACTAACTTGGAACAAAAGATGTATACCCTTATGACCTGTTTTTCTATTTTATGCAGGAATTCTTTTATTACATAGAGAAAGTTTCATTTAAACATTTCTAGAACTGGCTAAAGTACATTACAAAGAATTTTGAAAACAGAGTAGGAGATATAAAATCAATTGTAATCATATAAACTGTAACTGATAAACACAAAGATAGAATCATAGTGAAAGGTGCCTTGCCTAAAAATATGTTTTTTTAAGTCATACAGGTTTTATGTTTAAGCATGAGAAGAAGTATTTGGACAGATAGTGAAGAAACTTGAAAGGGTTGGTAATCTGAAGATCCCAAAAGATTTAAAATAAAATAATTTCAAATAAAACTTGGTACGTTTAAGGAATCTAATACATGAGAAAATCCATTTTTCATTTAATTACTCATCACTACTGCATGTATATTGCAGTCTTTTGTAAAACTAATAAAGTCTTGATGTTCACATATCTAAGCGTATTTACACATCCATCCCTGGGGATGGGGTGTAGCACAAGACCTATTTTAATGTAGGAAAACCTTTTCAAGAGCTACATCATGTATATCAATAAACAGAGATGTTCATAGCTACTCTGAGAAACATGTTTGTTGGTAGGAACATCGAATTTAATTAATTACCTACAAGTGTGTTTTTGGAGTTACTTATATTATTTTGTTTTAAAGATTGCCTGATGGACAATGTTTTCCCAACATATCGTTGTATATCTATGCAGATAAGTATTATGTTTTTTTTAGAATTACTGTTTATTTTTAATATTTGTGATTTTGGCTTTCAGTTAAATGAGGAAACAATAAGGAATTAAAGTTGTGGACTGCCAAATGAAGTTCTTCTGATACAAATGTAACTCTGCTAATGATGAGGAAAATGTGTAAAAATACAATAATTACTATGAAATTCTTATTTATTTACACAATTTAGGCCGCTCGTTTTGCAATTGCTCATACCAGTGACAAGCAAATATAGGTTCCCTATTAATAAATGTCTTTATAATTATCTAATAATCAATATGCATTAATATCATAACATGTAAGTACATTCTGAGAAAATCTATGATCAGAAAGAGTTTTCATCTCTTTGAAATAGCACATAGAATAGACTGATTGTATATATTGAATTGTGTTAAAAGTGGGTATCAGATATAGTAAAACTTTGAATCTGCTTCCCTGTTAAGGTATTCATAAAAACATCAGAGAGTCTAATGTTCCATGATTTTATGAGATTTCAATTGTTGTGTGAGAATACACCAACCTGAATTATTTATACTACTCTGTAGATAATCACAGACTATATTTTATAACAGACATATTATCAGGGAATATTAATTTTGTTACATCAGTGAGAGGTGTAATTAGTTCTAAATTAAAGCCTGCCATTTTAGTTTAATTAAGTAAAACCAGAAACCAACAATCTTCTCACGATCAGAAAAAGGAATATCATCTTGGGTTGGCATCAGATTGGGCAGTGAGACAAAAAGAACTACCAAAATTCACAGTAGGGAATCTGGAATAAGCTAGGGATTATGACTGTTAAAAGAAATGAGTAATGGTTTATCAGCATAGCGCCACAGATAAGAATATACGACTGTCCGCTGTGTTTGAAATTACGTGAAGTTGCAATAGGATATCCGGATGATTAATTACCAGACAGAATCATGAATGGAGATATGGAAAGAAGGCGTGGCTAAGTCAACTGACTGGTTTAAATAGGGAACAATTTCTATGCAGTTTGGGAGAAGCAGTCAGAGGGACAGTCAGTTTGATGTGTGGCCTCATGGGGCCACGTGAAGTCAGGCATCTGTGACTGACAGTTATTATGAGTTCATCAGTTCCTCTCTCCCAGCGCTAGTGATTGACAGCTATACTGGGACCAGCTATTCTCTCTCTTTCTCTTAACACAAAAACAAGTCAACTCAGTGTTTTGATTGATATATATGTTTTACGTGACTAAAAGAATTCTTGTTACAACCAGCATTTGTCTATTTCTTCTCAATGCAAGCCCTGTACCCATTAAGATTGCATGCTGATTGTTCTCCCCAATGAACAACCACCGTTACACAACATGCGCTGTTGATTTGGGAGCCGACTTCGATGCATCTGCATCTGCCAGCAACTGATCAGCAAAGGCTGCTGCAACATGAATGTGCATGATGTTCACACAATGAATGTGCAGAATATGCATCACTATGCTACATTTTTTTAAATGGCTCCAAATCAGAGATTTCATACTTTTAAGTATTGAGTACTTGGAGAGAGATAAAAATCTTTTCGAAAAAGTCCAGAGATGTGCAACTAAGTTAGTACCGGAATTAAAATGTATGAGTTATGCAGATAAGCTAAAAGTGTTAGGGTTAACATTGTTAGAAAATAGGAGAGATCGGGGAGACTTGATAGAAATGTTCAAGATTATGCATGGTTTAGAAGTAGTAAACCCTGATGTATTTTTTTACTAGAAGTGGGTATAAGGGACTAAGAGGCCACACATATATGGTAAAAGCAAACAGAAGTAGATTGAATATCAGAACATTCTTTTTTGGCAATAGAGTGGTGGGACTTTGGAATAGATTATTGGAATATGTAGTGCTATCAATAGATGTAAATGATTTTAAGAAAAATTATGATGTTTATTACACCATCACAACTGGTTTAAGGCCCTAGATATTGTATAAATATGATTGTTATGATGTGTGCTTGTATATACAAATTGTATTTTTTTTTCACACTAAAATGAAATGTTCTAAGTAAATTAAAATACATTGATTTCTTAGTATTCAAATTTTTTAGATGGAGCATTGTCAATTATTGTTTATTTGCCCCTGCTTTATCATTTACCAGTTGATTGAAATACATAACTAGAAAGCACCCTGAGAGTATAAACAGTATTTCTTCTCATGGTATGAGAGAGGTCTCATCGCAGGGCGGTGTATTTACGGGAGAGATGGATCTGTGGAGGGAAATAAAACATTTGGGAGATCCCTAGTTTTTGCCTGCTGAAAATTTGAAAAAAGTGAGAGAAGTAACTTATTCAATTGTCACCCCTTTTTTTAATTGATCACCCCCAACACAGCATGCTGCCAAAAGATTTTGATAACATGACAGTTTCTATTGAGTTACTAAGCAGAGAAAGCGCTCTCCCATGTGGCTGGAGAGAAAGATGACAAAATTCATAAATTTCAAGGAAAATATGGTTTCATTTTATTTCTGTTGATAGCTTCAATGCAAGGCTGGTTGGTGGATCACACAGGCTATTAAATTCTGTTTCTGTTGAAATTCTAACGAGTTGTTAAATTCTGTTCCTTGTTGCTTTTGAGAGAGTGACCAGTAGGGTGATGATAGCAGTTCAAATCAGGCCGCACTGGTTTCTTCCTGCTACTCCCTCCTTCCCTCTGACGAGGCGAGGAGTCAAGCTACTAGATGTTGACCTGTTGCTGTTGTCTGCTGAACTGACTAACTAACTGCCTAACTGCCACCTGATTTGAAATCACAGCTCACCCTTAAAAAACACTCTGATTGGTCGAATGCATTTTCTTTATTCTGATTTCCATGTGACCCGGTCAGCCATTTGACCCAAATCCTAGCCCAGAGAACATGATATGGCATTTTGTTGCAAATGCCAATACTATGATTCTAAATTCAAGACTTCTGATAAGCGAACACATGAACACACAACCTGAGTGCATTTCATTACACCTCTTTCAATTCCATTGTCATTAAAAACTGAATGAAAATTAGTTCATATATAGCTACGATGCAGGAAAGGTAACTGTTAAAAATAACCTAGATCCACCCAAGTTTAATCACTTCTTGTTTAGCACATGCCCAATCTTTCACAAGATGTCATTGAAATTCATTGAGAACTTTTGGAGATAATGTGTGGTCAAACATGAGTGAATAGATAAAAGTATTTAAAAAATGAAAAAAATATATCTCAATCCTGAAAATTTCGAAATTAATCAAGAACTTATGGAGATATTGTGTGGACAGAAATTCATCAAGAACTGTTAGAGATATTGTATAGACAGACAGACAAAACTGAATACATAAATAGAAAAATAAAACAAAAATAAAAAGTCATTAGAAATCTTTCATGCTACATTTACTCCTGATTAACATAAAGGAAAATCTAGGATTTTTGTCATTTGTAAATATTAAATAACAAAAACAGATTCAAACATTCTACTTGCTAGCATTAAATTAATCCTTCAACCATGCTGAATATTCAGACAGATCCACAAAGTACTTGTGTGTTGTTCAAGAGCTGAATCAACGATGCAGCTGTCAGCACTGCAGCTAAATGAACCAGATGAATAACCTGTGGACACCTTATATTTGCAAGAATTCTGCTTGGAAAAGCTCAGATAAAAGAATAAGGAAGAAAAGATCACACTCCAAGAAACTCAATCCAACCAGAAAAATAGTTTTTTATAATGAAAAAACAGCAGTAGAAATAAAGAAGATGAGATGCTCAAAATAGTTTGATTTGGGACATTGAAAGGGGATGTTGCAATGATATTGTCCAGATGGCTGCATCTTTTGCAATGGATTCAAATCAGACATTGAAATTCTGAGAAGAACAATGGCTGGAACAATGGGTAGAAAAAATGAAAGAAGTGGAAAAAAAGATGGGAAAGAATGGGAAGAAATAACTAGACTGATTTAGAAAGAGTGCATTTTTAAAAAGGAAAGAATGTTAGACGAAAAGAAAGAAAGACAGGACAGTGATGGAGGAAGAAATGAAAGAGGAAGTGAGAGAGAAAGTTAACACAGGAGAGAGGGTGGTTAAGAGTGAGTAATGAAAAGAGAGGGGGAAAATGAAGAAAAAAGAAGATGGGAGTTGCTAGAAAGAAAGGAGCAAGAAGAATAACACAAGTAATAAGAAAGAAAAATAGAAAATAGAGAAAAAGTAAACAGGTCTGGTTAGTCCCTCAATAGAAACCGTCATGTGACCAACGTCTTTTGGCAGCATGCCGCATTGGGGTGGTCAATTGGAAAAAGGGGTGATCAATGAATAATTTACTTCTCTCACATTTTGTTGGGCAGTGATCACTAAAAGTCGGAATTTTCAACAAACAAGCTGACACAAACTAAGGGATCAATTTAGCATAAACTTACATTGCAATCCCTAAAAAGTACTTAGAGGAGGAATTTTGAAAAAAAACAAGAAAAATATCTTTTCTATACAGAATAAGGAGTAAATGTTGAAATGTTCAGCCCTTTAGCTCCATTGGTATGGCCTGTATACGTGGTAAATACATAGCTAGCCAGCCCAACTCAAACACTGAAGAAACCTATTTTGATAGTTTTGGTGACACTTTTGGTTGACGGTTTATAACAAAAGAATAAATGAAATGTGAAAACAGGTCTGTTTAGTCACTCAATAGAAACTGTCATTTTGGTATCTTTTGGCAACATTCTGTGTTGGGGGTGATCAATTAAACAAAGGGGTGACAAATAAATAAATTAGTTTTTTCCAAATTTTCAAAAAACAAGCAGGCACAAACTGGGGATCAATT
>VCCN01004667.1:4147937-4160948 GCA_006491835.1 Architeuthis dux
TCAGACTCAAGGAACATAAACAAAGCCATAACCTAAGTCGAAATAGAAAATCTGGGATGGCTGACAACATCTGGAGAGGGAAAGGCAAACACTACCCTCTCTGCAAAAAAGTCTGCTTTATATACAGGGAACACAGTTGGAAACTGAGAAAAATCAAAGAAGCAGAACATCAACATGTCAGACAAGTGCAATTTCAACTCAATGTGGTTTATGCTACTCAATGGGGACAAGGTATGGAAATCCTGACCTAACAAGGAAAAGAAAAGAAAACACCTGAATCCTACGTTATAAGCATTGCTACCATTGGAGATAACAATTTTTTATTTACATGCATTATATTCGAATAGTACACCTGAAGAATGCTGTAGAATGGATCAGCCAAAACGTCTTGTTAACAACATAAACAACAAGAAGGAGTTAAATCATCTGAAAAACTCTTGGAATGCTAATGACCCTTCTCAAAACTATAGATAGTACTTTTAATTTTCTCAGTATTAATCAGTAGTTTTTTTCTTTGTCACTACTTTTCAAAAACCGAAACACACAGCAAATTTGTACATATATTTATACATATAATGAATACATACATTGCATATTCAACTAAAAAATAGGGAACTGAACTCTACATCTCTGGCCTAAAAAAAACCCTGAATGAGACGGGAAGAATGAGTAGGCTTGGCCAATCACACATTATCAAGCTCACTCAATGGTGTTTCACTGCTGACTGAGTAACCCCAAAGGAAAGTGTATGTTCATGCATACGCAGTAAGGTCCCTTCTGATTGACTGCCAAGTAAGATCAAGTCGGCACAACTGGTTCTTGAGATATTCAAAATGGTTAGATACTTTTATGAATGACCTTGTATACGAACTCCAATCTAAACAAAATGGGCCAAGTAGATTTCATTAATGTTTTGGCTAAACTTGGAAATGAATGAAAAAATTATAAATTATAAATGCACAAAAAGGATAGACATTATGTACAGTGAATTAATATTTAATATGACCACCTTTTGCAATATTCAATTCTTCAATCCTCATAATCATTGAATTACTCAGGTTCTGCAGAAAATCAACAGGCACAGTATCTCACTGTTCTTGGACAGCATTCCACAAACTATCTTTGAAAAAATTCCAACCTGCTTCTTTGATTTTAAAGCAGTTCCAATCAGGATTGAGTCTCTGGGAAGTGGGAAGTGATGCACAACATAAAATACCATGGTATTTTGCAGTATTCAAGATTTGTTCACACCTAATTAGTCACAAAACCCCTTGGTTAAGAAAGCACCCCATACTACCCCCCCTCCGCCACACACACACACACACACACCTCCATATTTGACAGTCTGAGACAACTTTCAGGAGCCTTTCTGACAAACTTACTGACTACTTTCATCACTAAAGATCCCTTGGTAAAACCAGTCTTTATCTTTGTCTTTGTAACACTGGACAAAACAAAAGGCTCCAAACTGGGATGCATCTATGTTCCAGCTTGCATAACAACTAGATACGGATTCAATTCAATCACCAAAAAATGCATTACTGATTGGAATAATTTTACAAGAAAACTTAAGACTGATCTACTTAGCCTATTACAATTTGGACTTAAATCTAGCATCAAATCAATTTTCACTAAAAACAACCATATATCTATATCTAATTCTTCTTATGATTTTTCTGCTAAATTCATTGACAAACTCCCCCTTGCTCTTTTGTAACCACTCCTTCCAACAATGTCACTTTGAAGAAAATTCTGACAAATTTGTTCTAATTGAACAAATGAAAAACTAAATGTAATGCTCCTAGATCAGAATACTGCACGAGAATCACTTCAATGAAAAAAAAAAAAAAATAAATAAATAAATAAATAAAGGGAGAAAGCATAACATTTGTCATTTGTCACATTTGTCACATTTGTCTCATTTGTCGGGTTTAGGTCTGTTGAGAAGGGGAAGCCACATCGGGTTGAAATCCACACTTGTCTGGCTATAGTGCAGATCAAGTGATTATTTTATTGTGTTTCAAAAAAGAATTGCCTATTGATGACATCGTACAATAAGGAGAAACAAAAGAAAATGCCAGTCCTTAACATTTTGGGAACACAAGAGGGTTTTTTTTTAACATCTTCTGAATTGAAAACCCTGACAATATTCTAATCACCTTCCGCCTAGACACAAGACTAGTTGAATAGAAGTATGCTTCCTATTCCTTAAGACTTGTGTTCTGATGCATCTGTAATCTCTTAGTGTGGTAAATTTAAACTTTCCAGAACCTTATTTTTTTTTTTACTTTTCCCTCTCTTTCAAATCTTCAAAGAAACAAGGAATTGTACTGTTTGCAGAAGTTCTAGGATGGCTTAATATGTCTAGCTAAGCTTGGTGTAGGCTTAGCTTGCAATGTTATTTTTAATAACCTTGTCATCATGAAACTTGGTACTTCCTGAGAGGCAACTTCTTGAGAGGCAACTTCTTGAGAGGCAACTTCCTGAGAGGCAACTTCTTGAGAGGCAACTTCATGTTGAAATACAAAAAGGATTCCCTGAATTAGTTTAGGACAATATGAATATTCAAATGATTGCTGAATATAATCTTTAGTTACCTGAAAAGTGTTGATTGTTAAAGAAAATATGGTTTGGCCCATTTCTTTTTGCCCAGGAGTATAAATATAATTTATGTAAGTCTATGTATATCTCCTCATTGATCCGAAAGCCTATCCTAAAAGTTTTCCAATCATCATTATAAAATCAATACCAATTAAGTGCTCCAAATAAATTCTTTGACTTGCAATTTTCTGTTGCTGTGAATTATTTATCCAATGTTTTATGATTTGATCTCAATCAAAATCACATTGCTCTAATACATGTCATGCAGATATAAAATCACAGCGAGCAGAGAATGTTGCATATTTGTAAATAGCCCTGTCTTTACTGTTTTAAAGTCTAGCTCCAATGTTTACAATGCAATTTACACTGATTGGCATTGGTTGTATGTATGTCATCCTTCTCCACTTATACCCGATCAAGGGTGTCATGGGTTTAGGTACATACGGGCAATTGTTAGTAAGACCCACTTCCGGCTTGCCAGTCCTGTCAAAGCTTTGTTCTACTCACAGCATTCCCCAATGGTCACCCATCTAGGTAATGATCAGGCTTAACACTGCTTAACTTTGGTGAACTTACAAGAACTGGTGTATCCAATGTGATTTGGCCATAACTCCTTAGCCTCCGGGAGAGGTTCCTCAATCCTTGTCCTTGTGCTTAGCAGAGAGGCATTGTGTACCATTTTTTTAATAGTGTTTGGTATGATTTGGTGGTGGATTAAACCATGGCCTACCGAAACCGGAGGTGAGCACTCTACCACTGGGCCCAGGTGATCGGTTACGGGCATCAGTTGTATTTTGTGAATATCATATTATAAAGAACAACCAGATGTTGCATTGATCTGAAGAAGGCTGAAGAGTTGACCAGCTAAAGATTTGTAATAAAAATAAAAAAGACAATGATAATGTTTTTAAAAATTGAACTATAATAATATTTTATCTCAGTGTTGGATATTTAGGCAGCGGTGGGTGGGGGTCACAGATGAATGGGATATTGGCCAAGACCCAAACTGCAGGTGCCAGAGACCATAAGACACACCAGGTGTTGAAAAGTCATAAATAGGATATTGACAATCCCCCTGAGTTGGAGAGGGGGGGGCTGAAAAATCAGTGTGGGTGTTCGAACCCAATAAAAGCCACACAGAGCCCCCTTGGATGCCAGGGAGATCACATAGGCTTGGGACAAAGACAGGACCAATTTCGCTTTTGTCAAAAGACCTGTATGCCCTGCTATCTAAGAAAAGTCTGTCAGCTCTCATTATCTCTCTCCCACTCTTCATTCTTCGCCCACTGAACGATGTGTCTGATGGAATAAAAATATATCATCATATTTTTATAAAACAAGTCTCCAGTCTTGCTTTTTCTCCAAGTCCAAGATTTTCCTCCTGCAGACCCATGGCTATACAACATCAGAATAAAATTGTCATAATAGTATGCTCGAGTTAAACAAAGTTCTTTAACTGAGTATCCACCCAACTCTAGACTGAGTGCAATTTTTTAGAAACCATCAACCAAAACTGTCATCATCAAAACTGTCAACATAGGTTTCTTCAGATTTTCAGTTGGTTTGGCTGGCTGGCTGGCTGGCTGGCTGGCTGGCTGGCTATGTATGATTTGTGTGTACAGGCCATACCAATTGAGCCAGAATGCTGAAAATATAAAACATTTACTCCTTATTATGTCTAGAAAAGAACATTTTTGTATTTTTAAAAATTCCCCCCCAAAATAGGTTTTTAATGGGAGGTTCAATTTACAATGTAATGTTATGCTAAATTGGTCCCTTAGTTTGCGTCTGGCAGGATTCACGCTTGATTTTTAAAAGTTCAGACATTTTTTAGTTATCATGGCCCAACAAAAGGTGAGAGAAGTATCTTATTTAGTGATCACCCCATTTCCCAATTTTGTAATTGATCATCCCCAACATGGCATGCTGCCAAAAGACGTTGGTCACGTGATGGTTTCCATTGAGAGACTAACCAGGCCAGTTTTTAATATTCTTGCTTCAGAAAACCCTTAAATAACTTTTTCAAATATGTAAAAATACTAATATAAGTCATGTTATATTTGCTTTGCCAAAGGTTATTCAAATATCTCTTTGGATATTTTGTGATCTCTAGTCATCATCTGGAAGAATTGACGGGAAATAACAAAAGAGCAACAAATCTGGATAGCTAGAAGCAAAAGATTATTCCGAATGAAGGAAAAATATTGAAATTCCTAATCTTGAACAGAAATAATAAGTAATGGAATCATGAAAAATAAAACCAATATATGCAAAGTTATGAAGTAGAAATTGTAATTATATTCCCTAGTTTATGATTTGCCCACTGTCACTCATTCTTTCCATCTGTTTCCAAGAAGAGATAGAATTTCATAAACAACTGATACAAAATATCTTTTACACACATTGTTTGACAGGGATTTAAACCCACAACAGTGAGGCTCAAGGAAGAAAATTGCCTAAAGAAGTAATGTATTATTAAACAAGAAGTTTCCTCTGGATATACAGTATTTCAGCATGTCAATCAAGTTCAACTATATAACCATATCTTATCTTCCTCTGTTCTTTACTTACAGTAACTTTAAACAAAAATATATTTGCACAATTATATTTAAGCATTAATGGATTCTTAAAAATGAACTGTAAAAAGAATGTTATATAATAGTATTAAATAAGTGACTGGACTTAGCCTTTGAAGAGATTTCATGATGCAGTTATATCAGACCTCTTTGTCTAAAGTCAACTACTACTAGAAACCTTTAATCAAAACTGTCAACATCAACATAGTTAATGTCAACATAGATTTCTTCAGTATTTAAGTTGGTCTGGCTGGCTGGCTATGTATGTATCATGCATACAGACTGCACCAATGAAGCTAGAGGGCTGAAAATGTAAACATTTACCCCTTATTATGCCTAGAAAAAAAACTTTCTTTTTTATTTTTAAATTTCCTCAAAAATAGTTTTTCAATAGAAGGTTCAATTTGCAATGTAAGTTTATGCTAAATTGATCCCTTAATTTGTGTCCGGCAGTGTTCACTCTTATTTTCTTTTTAAATTTCTGACTTTTTTAGTGATCACTGCCCAACAAAAGGCAAGAGAAGTAATTTATTCATTGATCACCACTTTTCCAATTTTTTTAATTGATCACCCCAACACAACATGCTGCCAAAAACATTGGTCATGGGACAGTTTCTATTGAGTAACTATCCAGACATGTAACTTTTTTTTTCTGTTTGAAATTTTTTCTATCTTTTTCTGCGTCGATTATCTTATCCTGAATGATTATTTCACCTAAGTATTCCAATGATAGATCTTTTTCTTTTTTTAAAAGGAAGTGAACATAAAAAGACACAAATAAAACAGTATGATAATAATAATAATGATATGTTATGATGACATATTGCTATAATGGAATGGGTTTTTTTTCTGAACTGTGTTTTTAAAGCAAAACCCTTTTTTTGTGTTAGTTTGTAGCTGTAGGCCTCTCTCTCCATCTGAACTGCTGACTCCTGTTTACAGCTTCTCATCTGAATGTCTTTGAGTAAGTAATAAGTCGAAGTCAAAAGAATATTTCTTTTCTTCTCTGGTTGTAAGTAATCAAACCCAGTTCTATGAGAATTCTGCTTTATTCCTGTTATCATCACTTTATGCTTTAATTGGCACTGTGATCAGAGTTCATATCATTTCAGTAGTCGGTAGTGGGATTCAGAGGCACATGAAGATCAGCCAAACTCATTCAGCTCTAATTTTATTCATTCTGTAGTATGCCACACAAATGTAGGATAAGTTTATTCTTAATCCAGTCCATGTTTTATTTGCATCAGATTTCCCTCTTCTTTAACTGAATCTGTCAGGTTACATACATATAAACATAGGATTTGGAAGTAAGTTTTGATCTTTTCTTCCTCTTAGGTTGGATCCTACTCTCAGATAATTATGCCTTTATTCAAGACTGCATAATCACATGAAGACTTATTAAAACTTTACTTGTTTATGCTTGGATTTGCATCACTCTTGACAGGTTCCAAGCTCCCCCAACCTTCGTTCCCACCCTGACACAGCCAAAATGTTTGTCAAATCATGTGTGCACACAAGCACAAGATGAAAATCCAAACTCAGGTGACAGACAAAAACCAATCATTTTGTGAAGTAAACCATTACATGCAAAACAAGTTGAGAGTTAATCTGTCTTTCTTCTTTGTGTTTCGTACACGAAAAAGAAAGAAATGAAAAGAAATAATGAAATTAATTTGAATTGGAAAAAAGAAGGAAGGAAAATAAGCAAGAGAAAGTAGGATAGAAAGTAGGATAGAAAGTAGATAGAAGCGAAGAAAGAGAGAATGAAGAAGAATAAACAGGCAATGATGGGAGTTCGAATGAATCTGTAAAAAGTGCTTTTTTACAGAGGAAAGAAAATTAGGAAAGAAAATTGAACTTGTACTGAAAGTTCAGAAAAAAAAAGCAAACAGAAGGGAAAAGAAATAGAAAAATAGGGGGATGGGGAAAATAATGAAATAGTTAAGTAATGAAAAAAAGAAAGAGAAGGAAAATGTAGGTGAACAGAGGTGTAGCTGAAAGGGGGGGAAGCTTTTTAAAAAGCAGCCCACCCCCAACATAAAGGGGCCTTACAAAAGCTTAATAGATAGTAGTTCACCTACTGCATTTCTACAGATATTATGCAATAACAAGTATATATTTGTACATACATGAATTGTATAAATAATACTTCAGCCTTTGGGGTAGTTTTTCAACAATTAAGTGATAGTGCATGTCTATTTATTGCAAATCTTCCTTTTTCATCAAATCTCACTAAATGTTGGAGGGGGGCATACAAGGAAGCAAATCGAACAGGACCTCAAATCTGTAGCTACACCTCCGAAGAAAGGAATAAACAATAGAAAGGAAACTTTTTAAAAAAGACAGGTGTGTTGACAAAAGGAAATACTCAAAGAAAGTAAAAAAAAAGACAAACAGCTCTGTTTAGTCACTTAATAGAAACCGTCACATGACCAACGTCTTTTGGTAGCATGCCGTGTTGGGGGTTATCAATTAAAAAAATTGGGAAAAGGGATGATCAATGAATAAGTTACTTCTCTTGCCTTTTGTTGGATCACTAAAAAGTCTGAATTTTAAAAAAAACAAGCATGAACGCAGCCGGACATAAACTAAGGGACCAATTTAGCATAAACCTACATTGCAAATTGAACCCCCTACTAAAAAAGTAATAACACAAAGACATAGCAAGGTGTAACTATTTAAATTTTCAGCCCTCTAGCTCCATTGGTACGGCCTGTACTTGCAACACATATATACATAGCCAGCCAGCCAGACCAACTTAAAATCTGAAGAAACCTATGTTTTGGTTGACGGTTTCAAATATGAGAGAGAAAGAAAAAAGAAAAAAGGAGAGAATAAAATGAGGAAGGAGGTGAGATGTCAAGATAGACAATGGCTGTAGCAGCTCTTTGTTGCTACTGCCTAGATAAGTAAGGTAGCTATGGGAGAGTGGTTTGCTCAGGTGCTCATTCACCCACTCTTTTTGCCACTAATCATCATAGTGTGCCTGGGATGAGCTATTTTGTCATGATATCTGGCAAAGAAATAGAGCAGAAGGAGGATTCTTGGCTTTTTCAAGTATAAAATGAACATAAACAGCCTCAAACTGAATTCAATCTCACCTTACCAATTCTTTTTTCTATACTGATAACTCATCAGCCTCCACAACCAAATCAATGTCAGAAATGAATAGCTGAGATTGATCGAGGACTGACTGATGAAACATAAGAAGAATGGAATAAATGAAGAACATGACAAAAATGAAAAGAAGTTAAACAGGAATAGTTAGTCACTCAATAGAAACCATTGTGTGACCAATGTCTTTTGGCAGCATGCTGTATTGGTGATCAATTAAAAAATTTGAAAAAGGGGTGATCAATGAATAATTTACTTCACTCACCATTTGTTGGGCCATGGTCACTAAAAAAGTCAGAATTTTCAAAATACAAGCGTGAATGCTGCCAGACACAAACTAAGACACCAATTTAGCATGAACTTAAATTGTAAAATAAAACTTATTATATCTAGAAAAGAACTATTTTTTTAAATCACCCATTTAAAAAAATAGTTCTTTTCTAGATATAATAAGGAGTAAATGTTTAAATGTTCGGCCTGGTGAGGCCTGCGTGCATTATACATATGTACATAAATAGCCAGCCAGACTTGATTAAAAACTGAAGAAACCTATGTTGACAGTTTTGCTGACAGTTTTGGTTGATGGTTTCTAAAAGGGATAATAATAGAAAGAGAGAAAGAAAAAAGTAACAAACAGGAAACAGACAGGGAAAAGAATCACTGAAAAGAAAAAGACATGGGGTTGTGTATGTGAGCAAACTCCTTATTTCATTTTATGAATATAATTTGCTTTCCTGTGTTGTTATATTTGAATTTAAGCACTAAATGAAATCAATTTTCTTTGATCAAATCAAAATTTGGCATCATTTAACCCTTCTCTGTTATTAATTTCTTTTAGTTTGTTTCTTTGCCCTCATAACCATTACTCTCTGTGAATATATCTTATATTAGAAACTATCAACCAAAACTGTCACCAAAACTGTCAGCATAGGTTTCTTCAGTTTTCAAATTGGTCTGGCTGGTATGTATCATGCATACAAGCTGCACCAATGGAGCTAGAGAGCTGACAATTTAAACATTTACTCCTTATTAGGTCCTGAAAAAACATGTTTTGTTTTTTTTAAATTACTCCCCTAAATAGGTTTTTATAGGGGAGTTCAATTTGCAATGTAAGTTTATGCTAAATTGATCACTTTTATATGCTTGTTTTTTAAAAATCCAGCCTTTTTTAGTGATCCCTGTACAAAAAAAAGGCGGGACAAGTAACTTATTCATTGATTGCCTCTTTTTTCAATTTTCTAATTGCTCACCCCAACATGGCATGCTACCAAAAGACGTTGGTGATGTGACCGATTGAATTGAGTGACCATCTATAACCTGTTTATACTAAATTTCATATAATCGGAACCATTGATTTATTGTGGAATCATATATAAATCAGTGATATTTGTGATTCAATGGAGGCAGACGGTTGAAGTGCTTAGAGCCAAGAACCAAGCTTACTCTCAATTCCAAGGAAATTTTTTCTTTTTCTTTCTTTTTAATTTTGTAGTGATTTATAATCAAAAATGAAAATTTACAAAAATATTCATGAAATAAATGTTTCAATCTTAAAAAAGCATAAATAAAATAAAATTTTAAAAAGAAATGTATTGATTTGAGTAGCAGAATCCCAAACATTTGCTATGAAACTTCTTACACACAGACTGAAAACAAAAGGAATTGCATTTTTAAAATGTGGCATGATTAAGTATTAATTAACTATGCACTCAAATGTTTTTAAAATTACACTAAAATCAATGTGTCTTGTTTATTCAAAATTTGACAGTTTTATTAAACAATCGAATAACCAAGATCTTAAATATTAACATAGAAAAAAATAATTTAAAAGTATTAACAACTATTGCATACAATAGTTTAAAAAAAAATTTAATGAAGAAATTAGAAAATTGAATTGCTATGGAGTATTATATATAGAGATTGTCAGCACACAAACAGCATATGACTGGGCAGTCTTAAAAAGAAGGGACCCTCCATAATGCATACAAATATGATTTAATTTATCCATTAGTTATTTTGCATGATTACTTTTACCAATCAGATATGAACAGTATTTCCTACTTAATGCAAAAACAGATGCTTATTTCTTTCACTATGTTTTCTACTGATTTGATATTTTGCAAATTTATATATGTACTAGTTGGGGTAACCGGTGTTGCCCGGGAAAAACTTCAAATATAACAACACTGGAAAGCAAATGATATTTTATAGCGATTTCATTTTAAATTTTTCTCACAACTGAGAATTCATGTGCTCACTATTGGCATTAGTAGTTTGCATCGGATTTAAATAGTGTCATGGTTTTATTTACTCAAAGATAAACATGTTTTAGTGTCAGGTTAGCATCAGAACCCTTAAAAAATACTGCCAAACTAGCATAAGCACTGAGAGAAAGAGAAATTAGAATCCATGGATTTCCTATGATGAAAGTAAGGGTTGAGCATTATAGTTTTATTGCAAATACAAACCCCACCGAAAACTTTGTCTCACAACTGACAAATATTTGGAAGGTTTGAAGGTCCAATAGATTGAGAGCACATAAAATATTTTCTATCTTCTGTGACTCTAACCACTGGATCACTATTGCTACCAATGATGTCTTTATACAAATGAATGAATGTTTAAATAGAAACTTACAAATTAGGGCAGAAAAAGTAGTGTTAATCCTAAATTTACCTGTAGGGTCCTCAGATGTCAGTGTTACCTATCCTATGTTAATCTTGGGTCTAAGTTACCCCTGTACACAGCCTGTAGTGTGCAGCCATCTCCCTCAATTGAAATTTAGGGATCACCAGAGGTCAGCATCCCCTATCTTATGTTCATCCTGGGTCATGTTACCCTCATACCCAAATTTACAGCCCATAGGTTGCAACCGTCTTCATGAGATTTGAAAATGCCAAAATTGACTTGACCCTAAACCAGATGTCTGAGCCACCTAACTTATCTTATGTTCATCCCGGTGTCAAGTTACCCATGTACCAAAACCTTCAGTAGGGTGCAACTCTTTTTACTAGTCTACAAAACATAAAGTTAGTTAGCAACAAAGTTTCGAAGAAACAAACATTTGTCGTCTTTATAGCATTATATATATATATATATTACACTTAGCTCTTCGGAGTAATTCAAATTGAGCGCTCTTGTAAATAGAAAGACATATGAGTTTATATGTACTATAAATTGGAGCATTGGTAAGATGTCAGACTGCTGGCCCAGAGGTCCGGTTTCAATCCTGGCTCGAGGCACCAAGGCACTTATAGTCAGTAGCCATACTGATGAGTTGTAAGACGACACAGTGCTGTATGTGGATTTGACTATATGTATATATATATATATATGAAATCAAATGATGGATAATTTTATATCCGACAGATTATGATAATTATAAAGACATTTATTAGTTGAGAACCTATATTTGCCAGGCATCGGTGTGAACAACTGCTAAACAAGCAGCCTAAATCATGTAAGTAAATAAAGAAATGAACACCATGCGGGGATCGAACCTGCATCTACCTTCTCACACATCACTTATTTCTGTATTTACTTACATGATTTAGCCTGCTTGTTTAGCTGTAGTTCATACCGGTGCCAGACAGATATAGGTTTTCAACTAATAATTGTCTTTATAATAAAATATTGCAACATACACTCTACATTTAATATGAAATATGTTGAAAAATTAATATTTAGGGAAATTTTCAAGAGCCTACTCCAAATCCCACTGGGAGAGATTTGTAGATCCCTAGCTTGAATCTGAACCTAATAATCAGCATGTTGGACAAAGGGTAATTTCACGGGTCAGATTTGAAATAAAATTGCATCTTATATGGTGCAAAATATGGTCTATATATATAAATCACTTAAAAAAGAAACCTGTTAATTTAACCATCCTTCCTTTCTAACTTTATAGATAAAAGAGCTTACTCTTGTTTGTGGAAGGTGAGCATATTTGAGCTGGCCTGTTAAATTTGATGGATACAGATAAGTTCTTTCTGCATATACTGTTTGCATATACCCTATCACATTTCTTGTATTCCTCAAAACAGTTACACTTTTTTGTGCATATGCATATGGATATGTTGAGATATATTTTCTCTCATGTTCATATGTGATGGAAAGTTAGACTCATAACATGCAAGCTAAGTGTCTGCAAAGAGAAATAGATTTGTATGCCTCTTTCTTTCTCCTGGTTTTCAGTATGCAGTTCTGGTTTACAGCAGTATTCGTTTGTGTTTATGCCATTCCTTTCCATTATGTATTAGATTTTTGTTTTATTCATCCATCTTTTTGTGTAACTCATTGCTGTGAGACTAAAGCTTTTAATATTAAATATACATGGACATATTCATGACAATTGGCTATTCTTCAGAAGCTGTCTCTTCATAGAGTGCATGAAAGCAAAAGAACAAAATGGGGAGACAAAGAGATATTGAACAATAATTACTAATGAATTCATGCAATTAAGAAATAATTAAATGCTAAATATAACAATCAAAGAATGAAAGTTTTATAGGAGTTAAACATGTCATTCTTGATGTGGCAAATAGTGTATGGTAGGTATCTACTGGAGACCTTTTACTGTAATTCACTTCATTTTCTGACTAATATATACCACTTTTTACTAAATTTGACTAGTTTTTACCTTCATCCTAAATTCAGTTGTTTTTATACAACTTAATGTTCACTGTTTCTATGGCAACGAATAACAGCGCAATTGGAAATA
>VCCN01004667.1:4173690-4199480 GCA_006491835.1 Architeuthis dux
TAGCCAATAAAGCTTGAGACAGTGTCACAGCCCATCAATTCACTGTCCAGTGAAAATGCATGTGCCTCCTCAGGGCCTAACCTTGTAATAACATGTGACTATCAACCTCCTCATGTGTACATGGAGGAATTGAAGAAAGATCTGTAAGCGGACTAATTCTCACATCCTGGCCATTCACTCTAACTTCGTTTCTATTTTATTTTGTGTGGAAGGCCTTTTCTTTTGTATGTTCTGGTAGTCCACACCCAAAACCTTTTGAAGAGATTACATTTCTTTCTAATAAATAGTAGTGAAGTTAAAGCAAATGATGTGAGAATTATTCCCTAGACTTTGTTCGTCATTTCAAACATGGAAATGTACATTTAAGCCAAACACAAATACTGAACTGGCAAAACTTTCTCAGAGTTGACAGCAACAAGACTGAGTTGTTCACCTTCTTCTCAGATGCTCTGCTCAGATGGTTTGTGAAAGAAGACAAACGGCTTGTTGTCACAAATGATGTGGAAGTCATGAGAAGGCCACTACTTCTTCCAGATCTGTTTTCAATTGCTCCATGTATGCACAAGGAAGCTAATGCTCTCATGTTATTACATGTGGCCTATAAAGCAAGAAATGGTTATCAGAAAATCATGATTCAAAATGTTGATACTGATGTTGTGGTGCTAGCTGTGGCCGTGGATCAGGGTCTACAGCCAGAAGATGAGCTTTGGTTGGCATTCTGAACTGGAAAGAGTTTTCGAAACCTAGCAGCTTCTGAAATTGCTGCAGAGCAAAGCTCTGAGACATCTGATACTACTATAAACCCTTCTGGACATGTCTACCAGATGCAGGACAGTCCAGCTATAAACTTGTCTCCTGCAAATGTAAGAAGGGTTGTGTTAGTGCAAGTGCAAAAAAGCTGCCTTAAATTGCACAGCCCTCGGTTACTGTAAAGGGGTGGGCTGAATGAACTTTCCCATGATAGACCCTAGCTTTGGGCAGTTAATGTTATCACATATTTTGAGTCTTTAATTGCGAGACAGAAGGAAGCTTTTGTGCAAGTGTGAAGTTAAAAATTCAAACTCTGCATTATTAAAAAGTGCATGATTTGACACCAAGATCATCTATATCAGATTAGTCTACACAACTTTATTGCAATTACAATGTTCATGACGCTAACCATCTTGAATTTCCAATGACTTGCCTGTATTATACAAAAGGCAATTCCCAAGAACTATCAATTGGTAAAAAATTCAACTAATTATGCCCTCATAATTATATCCATATTATATCCATTGCTGATAAGAAAATTGATCTGAAAGCAGTTGTCGCAGGCAGCCATTTTTAAAATGGCTGCCATGAGTGACATATTGAAAATTCATGATGGCTCAATATCCACATTTTTGGGAATGCCTTTGTACCAAAGTATATGCTTTTATCACAAAATGCACAATTTGCTTGAAATCTTTGGCTAAGCAGCCCCACAAAATGCACAATTATTTGGCCTACTACATTGTTTCTTTTTGCATTATATTAGAAACCATCACACAAAACTGTCAACATAGGCTTCTTCAGTGTTTGAGTTGGTCCAGCTGGCTGGCTCGTTATGTATGTATATATGTATGTATCACACATACAGGCCTTACCAATGGAGCTAGAGGGTTGAAGATTTTCAACATTTACTCCTTATTATATCTAGAAATCTTTCTAATCCCCCCTAAATAGGTTTTTAGTGAGGGGTTTAATTTACAATGTAGGTTTATGCTAAATGTATTCCTCAGTTTGTGCCCACTTGCTTTTTTGGGGAAAATTCAGACTTTTTTTTATTGATCACTGCCCAACAAAAGGTGAGAGAAGTAACTTATTCATTGATCACCACTTTTTCCAATGTTTTAATCACTTCCAATACGGCATGCTCTCAAAAGTCATTTATCATCTGACGGTTTCTATTGAGTGACTAACCAGATCTGTTATTTTATCCCTTTAGCTGATTAGTCTTTTATTAGCTGAACAGTTTTATAGTGACATTCAAGAACAATGTGTTTATTGTTAACCTCCCTTCAATTATTGAACTTTGTTAACTAGGTACATAATATTTCCATGTGCAAACAAGAAAAGTAACTAGTAGCTGATGCCTGTTTTTTAAAAAGGGTTTATCTTTAAAAATCTAGGCAAATATCAAGCAGTCTTAAAACATAAAAATGAAAGTAATTAATAAAAATAAAGGTTGTACATGAACAATATTTAATTAGGAAATCAAAATAATAGAGTTTATTGTAGCAATGTAATGTTTTTTCCATGACTATTTTAACGCTAAAAAACACGTGGCTACCCCAGGATGTTCAGTTGATGTTACTTAGTACACTTCATGGTTTAAAACCAAGGATAAAGCTGTATAAGGTACTTTCTAGAACCTTTAAAGTTGATGTGACACTGGTGTCACTGTGGGATCTTAATCCCCCCACAATTAATTTCATGATTTACTTTACTTATACAATCACACATACATTGAGATTTTACTCATTTTAAAGATAAGTTCCTGGAGAAATACATTCTGTTTACGTTTTTTTTAAACAAAGTACTGTAGGATCCATATAGATACCTTACCTTGGAATTTAAAAATACTGGAAAATACTTGGCAACTTTTTAATTTAATGCTAGAGTTTATAAAAAGAAAAGAAATATTTATACTAAAATTTCTCTTATAGAGATTTTTAAAAAAATATTTCAATTTATTCAATTTCAATTAATTTTAGATTTTTAAAAAATTCTTGTTTAATTTTTTTCATTATCATTCATCAATTGAAATGTTGCTATTAAAAATGTAACAATGCTGATTTAATTCAATAGACAGATATGCTTTAAAATATTTCTAAGAGGTATTTCTGATAGATTTTTTGTTTTGATGTTGTTGCCATTGACATGAATTGAGCATAATGCTTGATGCATGGCAAATTCAAGTTTTGCTTTTTGGAACTTTCGAAGAATCCTTTATTTAAAAAATATTTTTCATTCGCAGTTGGTTGAATCCATGGATGCAAAACGTATGGATACAGAGAGTTGACAGTATTGTAATTCTTTGTGGGCCACTATCTATTAGCTGGCTGATATTGTGTGCTTTGAAACTTTTCAATTCATTTAGCTGATTAACTTATATGACTTTGAGGTTGATGGTTTGCAAATGTACAAGAAGATCATGGCAAGCATTCAATAGTTTTTAAAGTTTCCAAGATCGGGTGATTGATATGGGAGCATGATGTGTGTGGTACAGTTTATATGCACACTATTATTGGCTGAGCAATCTTTGTGTCCGTATGTGTGCGTGCTGCATGAAATACCGAAATAACAACTTTACTTACAAGAAAATTCTAGGTTTCTCTTGACTTGGGAAGTCACCCTCTCTTTTTTTTCTCTAAGAATTTGGAATCATGAAATATAGTCAGCATAAGGAATGTCTGAATGTAAAATATTTGTCTGGAAATATTTTAGTAGATACTAGCATGAAGCAGTCCCTTCAAAAGATTCTGAATTATGAAGCATGTCAATCTGTTCTTTTCAAAGTATGACAAATTAAAAAAGACTATCAATTTTACATCTTGAAAATATGAATTATTACAAATTGGTGTAAAAAAAAAAAAAAAAAAAAAAAAAAAAAATAATAATAATAATAATCATTGTCATCATCATCATCATCATCATCATCATCAGCAGCAGCAGCAGCAGCCGTTATAAGTCCACTGCTGGACAAAGGCCTTTCCCATCTTTTTCCATGACAGCCTATCTTGTGCTAACCTCTGCAACGTCTTACCGGCAAACTTCAGTTAGTCTTTTCCCCTATCTATTGTTATCTGTTCTTGCTAGGTGGCCAGCCCATTTTCATTTTTGATGCTTAATTATTTGTATATTATCTTTCATTCTAGTCCTCTCTCTGATCCGTGTTGATCGTTTTCTATTTCTTAGAGTTATCCTATCATTGCTCTTTCCATGGCTCTCGGCACTATTCTAAGTTGGTTTTCAGCTCGTTTTGTTAATTTCCAGGTTTTGCATACATAAGTCATGGTTGGTATTATACGACCGTTATATACTTTATGCTTTAAGCACATTGGCAAGGTGCTCTTCAAAATGTCTCTATTCATACCAAATGTTTTCCAACCTATCATTTTGCATTGTTTTATTTCGCAGTCATGGTCTTTCACTAGCTTTATTACCTGTCCTAGATAGATGTATTCATCGACCTCTTCTAGAGTCTCTGTTTCAATATTTTGGCCTTTTTGGGGACTTTATTGTTGAACACTACTTTTGTCTTTGTTCTGTTCATCTTTAAGCTTACTTTTTTACTTTCCCTATTTAGATCAGTTAACATGTTTTGTAATTCTTTGGATGCCTCTGATGTAATGGAAATGTCATGGACGAATCTTAAGTGGCTCAAGGTTTATTCCCATCCCCTCCCAATCAGTTTTCCGAAAGATGCTTTCAAGCCTAACTGTAAATGTTACTCTTTTAGCTATCTTTATCTTGTTTATATCTTTATGTAGTTTAATTATTGCAGTGCCATTTTCGTATATGTTTTGGATGTTTGTATGTAATTCTCATTAACACCTTGTTCTCGCATCGCGTTGAAGACTGCCATGTGTTCTACCAAGTCAAATGTGGATTGTTATATTCTAAGGACATTTCAATTAGTTGATTTATTGCATGTAGGTGATCTATTGTTGAGTAGCCGCTTCTGAAGCCAGCCTGCTCGCATGGTTGGTTTTCATCTAGGGTGCCTGCTAATCTGTTTGTGATTATTTTTGTGAATAGTTTATATATGTTAAGTAATAGTGTAATAGAGTGGTAGTAATCCTACTCCTCAAGAAAGGAGATAATCACAGAATAAAATAATACATCTTTATTTGTCAGTAAATTGCAGCTCAAATTATGACTGGGGAAGATTACAAAGGTGTTTGTAGGGTAACTTAACAATCACATCACTGTAATAGTTATTACTCCATTTATAATATACACAATGTAATCATTTCCAAAGCATTTAGTTATCAACAAGTCAAAATGAAATCAAAATGAGAACCCTAAGGAATCAGAACTTTTAAAACTGTATTATACATGTTTCTTTCAGAGTCAAGCTCACAAACTTTATAACTGATAAAATATTTTCCCCTCAACAATAATATCTCATTAGATATCAATAAATGTCATTATATTCATATCAAGATTCATAACATGCCAATATTATGGGCAATGAAGCTCCTCACTGGAAGAGATATAATGCAATAGCATTTACTGAGAAGCATTAAAACAGTTGATGCAGACAAAATTAAAATTAAAATTTGTTACAATGACTAAGGCATTATAAATAATAGTGGCCTGATATTGTACTTTAGTTTTATTGATTTTTTCATGCATATATTTATTGTGTGGCCAGTGTACATATATGTACACACACAGTGTGTGAGTGTGTGTGAATTATATAATTATCTAAGTAGATATAATTATATAATATCATGTAATAGTAAAATATAATATTTAATAATATAGTAAAACAGGTCTGGTTGGTCACTCAATAGAAACTGTCATGTGACCGATGTATTTGGCAGCATGCCATGTGGGGGGTGATCAATTAAATCAATCAATTAAAAAATTGGAAAAATGAATGAGTCACTTCTCTTGCCTTTTGTTAGATCAAAAAGTCTGAATTTTCTGAAATCAAGCATGAACACTGCCAGGCTCAAACTAAGGGACCAATTTAGCATAAGCTTATATTGGAAATTTAACCTCCACTATAAATCCATGGGGGGATTTTCAAAAAACAAAAAACATTTTTTTTATTTGACATAATAAAGAGTAAAAGTGTGGCCTGTATGTGCGATACATACATAGCCGACCAGAAAGACCCAATTAAAAGCTGAAGAAACCTATGTTGCTGTTGACTATATTAATGCTGATAGTGTCTAATAGCATATATGTGTGGTGTAAACTTCAATGAAATAAAAAGTGCAATCTTGATACTGTCAAACCGTGTATATATGAACAATCTTTCTTTATGCTCCAAACATAAGCATTGTGCCTATACACACCTGAATTGACAACTTGAAAGGTATCTGCATACGCATACACATACACACACACACACACACCAAGGGCCGACCAGAAACAAACTACTCTTCCCACCACCACTTTTGTCCTCCAGTACAGGATCAACACACTGAGCGAGTATCCCTTCCAATTTCATTCATAACCTTTTTGTGTGTGCAACATCTTCAATGAGTGTACAGATACTGCACACTGATCCTAAGCAGAGGGCCCAGGAGTAACAGGTCGAACATGGACTTGGAAAAACCCAAATGCCATAACAAAAATGAAATCAACTTCATACTAACTGACAAGACCTTACCATTATAAACAAAGTAGACGTAGGAAACGATCATAGAATGGTAGTGTGCAGAACTAAATTTAATTTTAAAAATGAAATGAATAAAATGATTCTTAAGAAGAAGAGATGCAGCAATAAGATAGAGAACATTAGCAACTTCAGAGTAGCGATAAGGAACATATTCCAGTCCTTGTGGAATACCAACAGCGACATAGAGGAAAAGAGTAATAGTCTGACAAATATAATTAAGGAAGCAGCAGAGATGGTAGGCGATACAAATGTAAACAATAATACAGGGAAATACTCTAAAGCAACATTAAAACTAATCAAACAGAGAAGAAATATAGAGATAGAAACTAAAGTGGATGAAGACAAAAAAGCAGAAATTAGCAAATTAATAAATAAAAGAACTAGAAAAGAAAAAAGAAAGAAAAACACAAAAAGGATAGTAGAGGTTATCAGAAAGGGGAAGAATTTAAAACACGCCTGATCCGCAAATCATACTGGCAAGTAACAGATGCTTGCACTAAAAGATAAAAATGGCAAAATCATAAAAAATAGGGACAAATTGACAAAAGTAATGGAAGAATATTATGAAAATTTGTACACTTCAAAAATAAACATACCACAGACTAATAAACCTTTAGATACTAGCGATATCCCAGACATAACAGTAGAAGAAATAATATCTGCACAATGAAATATGAAATTCGGTAAAGCCCCAGGCGAGGATGGCATAACCACAGATCTTCAGGAGAAATCTTGCACAAAGGACTAGCACAGCTATTCACACAATGTATGAGAGAAAGAAAAGTCCCCAATAGCTTATGTCTAGGAATAATAATCCTTCTCCCCAAGAAAGGAGATAAGCACGACATCAGCAACTATAGCCCAATTATACTACTATTTAACATATATAAACTATTCGCAAAAATACTCACAAACAGATTAACAGGCACTCTAGATGAAAACAAACCCCTCTGTTTGGCCTTTGTAGATTATGAGAAAGAATTTGACTCAGTAGAACACCTGGCAGTCTTCAACTCAATGCGAGAACAAGGTGTTAACGAAAATTACATACAAATCATCCAAAACATATACGAAAATGGCACTGCAATAATTAGACTACATAAAGATACAAACAAGATAAAGATAGCCAAAGGAGTGAGACAGGTGGATACAATGTGACCTAAACTATTTACAGTGAGCTTTGAAAGCATCTTTTGGAAAACTGATTGGGAGGGAATAGAAATAAACAGAGATCGAGAATACTTAAACCACTTGAGATTCACTGATGACATTTCCATGAAGTCAGAAGCAGCTGAAGAATTACAAAATATGGTAACTGATCTAAATACAGAAAGTAAAAAAGTAGATTTAAAGATGAACAGAACAAAGACGAAAGATAATGTTCAATGATAAAGTCTTCAAAAAGGTCATGAAGATAGAGGGAGAGGCGCTAGAAGAAGTTGATGAATACATCTACCTAGGATAGGTAATAAAGTTAGGGAAAGACCATGACAGCGAAATAAAACAACACATAATGATAGGTTGGAAAACATTCGGTATGAATAGAGACATTTTGAAGAGCACCTTGCCAATGTGCTAGAAGCGTAAAACAGCTGCATAATACCAGCCATGACTTATGGATGCGAAACATGGAAATTAACAAAACGAGCTGAAAACCAACTTAGATTAGCACAGAGAGCCATAGAAAGAGCAATGCTAGGGATAACTCTAAGAGATAGAAAAAGATCAACATGGATCAGAGGGAAGACTTGAGTGAAGGATATTATACAAATAATTAAGCAGCAAAAATGGAGATGGGCTAGTCACCTAGCAAGAAGAAATAACAATAGATAGGGGGGAAAAGACCAGATACAAGATGGAGAGATGAGATAGAAAAGTTTGCCGGTAAGACGTGGCAGAGGTTAGCACAATCTAGGTTGTCATGGAAAAAAATGGAGATGGGAAAAGCCTTTGTCCAACAGTGGACCTATAACAGCTAATGATGATGATGATGATGATGATGATGAAACATGTATTAGAAACCGTCAGCCAAAACTGTCACCAAAACTGTCAACAGAGGTTTCTTTCAGTTTTCAAGTTGGTCTGGCTGGCTAGCTGACTGGCTGGTTGGCTGGCTGGATGGCTATGTATGAATCATGCAAACAGGCCGCACCAATGGAGCTTGAAGGCTGAAAATTTCAACATTTATAACTCCTTATTATGTCTAAAAAATTTTTTTTTAAATCCCCCCACTCCCTAAACAGGTTTTTTAGCAGAGTGGGAGGTTCAATGGGCAATGTAAGTTCATGCTAAATTGATCACTAGTTTATGTCTGCTTGTCTTTTAAAAATTCAGACTCTTAGTGATTCATTGATCACCTCTTTTTCCAATTTTTTAATTGATCACCCTGAATATGGTATTCTACCAAAGGACTTTGGTCATGTGTAACATTGTTAAAACTGAAATATTTAACATTCTTCCTGTTTTTGCAACATATTTAAGAATTCCACAGTGGAAGTTCCGTTTTTTCTATTGATTCTATTTTGTCTATAGCTGACTTGTTGTACACATGTCTTCATACAGTAAGAGGATAGTCGTATACTCATTTCTTTATTGATTAAATTATTTGGAATTGTGTTACTTGCTATAGTGATTTGAAGCTGAATTAATTTTATAGGTTCTATTATGTTTTCTTTACATTTTTAAGAAAAAACTGGTCTGGTCAGTCACCCAATAGAAACCGTTGTATAACCCACATCATTTGGCAGCATTTAAAAAATTGGAGAAAAGGATGATCAATGAATAAGTTACTTCTTTCGTCTTTTGTTGGGCAGTGATCACTAAAAAAAGTTTGAATTTTCAACAAAAAAATGAATGCTGCTGGACACAAACTAGGGATGAATTTAGCATAAACTTACATGGTAAATTGTCCCCCCCCCCAAAAAAAAAAAGAAATACATATTTAGGGGGAAATTTGAAAAACCAACAAAATAACTTTTTTTCTAGACATAATAAGGAGTAAATGTTGAAAATTTCAGCGCTCTAGCGCCATTGGTATGGACTGTACATGTGATACATACATAGCGCAGCAGCCAGCTGGACCAACTTGAAAACTGAAGAAACCTATGATAATTTGAAAAGGGGGTGATCAATATATAAGTTACTTCTCTCGTCTTATGTTGTGTGCAGTGATCACTAAAAAAAAGTCAGAAACCAGATGCACATCATAGATTTCAAGGGTGTCACTAACAGATGGAACGTAGGACAAGAATATTACATCAGCTGCGTGAATTTGGTATTGACGATTGCATTCTTGTGTAGAATTTTGGAGCTGGTGAACGTTGGGTGGCAGGCACTATAAAATGACAGTTAGGCGTCGTACATTTTGAAGTAAGAGTGGGTGGAAATGCTTATGAGACGATACATAGATGAACTTCTGAAGCTTCTACCCAAGTCAGCTGAGGTAGTGGTGCCTAATGTTTCTGTTGTTACAGCACCTGAGGTTCCTATGGTCCCTTGAACATCTGAAGTTCCTCTTTTACCTGAAGGGTCAGTTCCTACTAATTCACCGCCATGTGATACAACTGTTTCTCCCAGTACATCTGAGGCCCCTGCTGTTCCTGAAATTCGAAAGCCGAGTTGCAGACCTCAACAATTTCAGTGTGAGTGCTATTAAGTAATGATTGGAGGTGATGTTAATTATGAATTGAATTCATATATCAAACTGTGTTTTTTGTGTATTTGAGTTGGTCACTCAACAGGTAGCATTCTTAAAGACGCCATCATAACTTGAACAGTGAAAGAGAAGAGAGGACAACTATAGGATCGGACTATTCCAGTTGGCGTTACTGGAGTTTGATCCAATACACAAAAGGGTAAGGGGGTAAAAGAAAGAAGTTTTTATCTAGACATAATAAAGAGTAAATGTTGTCCATTGTGTGTGGCCTGTACATGTGATATATACATACATACATAGCCAACCAACCAGCCAGCCAGCCAAGTTCAAAAACTGAAGACACTAATGATGACATTTTTGGTCAATGGTTTCTAATATTGTTTAACATAAATAGCTGAAGTATGTTTCATATCTTCTTGCTAACTTAAAGTAAAAAAAAAAGCCTATTTAATAAACCCGGTGTGAAAATGAATGCTTAATGGAAGGAATAAACCTCTGAACTTTGCTTCAGAGAGAGAAAAAGAATCAATGCAAGGGGACATAATTACAAAACATCACAATGCACTAGGGAAATCCTACAATGTCGCACAGTTAATAGAAGAAAAGCACAAAATTAAACAGAAAAAAGAATACTGTTTCCAGGATGAGCATAACATGTCAGACAGGTAGCCATGAAAAAAAAAAGAACTGGAATTGATAAGGTATTTAAAACTAACACAGCAAGGCCCAGTGGGTCAGTTAAAGAATATCATGACAACAACATAGCTCTGTTATTAGCACAACATACAACCAACAGATTTTTCATTGGTAAAATTTCACCTGGAAAAGGATGTAGATTAGACTAGCTGAAATATTATGATATAAGCAGTCAAAAGATGATGATAGCTAAAATCTCAACTAAAAACAGAAGTGATCTTTGTTATATATTCTTACATCTATAAACATTTAAACCTAATTTTCAGAATTACTGTATATTTTTTAATATAAGACAAGGTATTTTACTTAAAAAATGGCCCAAAATCAGCAGTTCGACTTATACTCAGGTAAGTAAAAAATGGCCAATACATTTGTTTATATGAATACAGAGCCGATAGACACAATACATTTTAGTGAGTGATAATGTCCATTGTTTTAACTCAATTCATTACCATGGTTTTGTATGATATGCTATGTAGGTAGTATATGGTGCACATTGTATAATATCCATTTTAATTTTAAATTTGGTGTTGATTCATCATCACTGATGGGAATTCCACTTTTAACCTGAAAAAAATGATCATTATGTTAAATTCCTGTTTCTGTGACAGCTGACCAAGTGCCACAAATGGTGAATTCATAAGAAGGGGATATCTTTCATGACAATGTTATGACAAAATAACGGACTGGGCTTATATTCGAGTCAGTTGATTTTCTGAAATGTTATGCTCATTCCTGAACTCAACTTATATTCAAGAATATACTGTACTTTGAATTTGATTAATGTGATTATTTTGTATTTAGCTTCTGAACCTTTTTATAACGTGGCATTATCTTGAGATAGCTGGTTTATTTTGTTTTGTCAGTTGATATTTATGATGAAATAAGATGAAAAAGAAAATTATTTGTCATTGATCCATAACAGACAATTCTTTTCACTAGATGTTTCACTTTAGGTCATATTTTTTTTTATTTTTCCAATACACGTACATACATAAAAGTACTCTAAGGGAACAAGGATAATCTTTTAAGTGCTAAATATTTTTCCTATACATTTGTGTTTGTTTTTGGGATCTGTAATGCTTTGGTTTTTAATTTTTTTAAAATTTAATATCGTTTTAAGACAATATTCTATAATAGTCGGAATCATTAAGTTTAAAATTTCAAGCATTTTTGTTCATCTATAGGGTAATATCCATTAAGTATTATTTTGACCATGTCTTTATCACTGATAGAAATGTGTGCATTCTGAACAAATGTCTGCATATGATGAATAGATAAAAAAAAGTATACACAGATATGCATGGTGTGCTTTTAAATTTAATATCTTTTTAAGAAAATATTCTATAATAGTTAAAATCAATAAGTTTAAATTTTAAAATACTTCAATTTTTTTTTCAAGCATTTTTGTTCACCTATAGGATGATATTCATCAAGTATTATTTTGATCATGTCTTTATCACTGATAGAAATTTGTGCATTCTGGAAAAACTTCTGCTTATGATGAATAGATAAAAAAAGAGTGCATACATATATGTATGGTGTTCTGCTTTATTTAGAAATAGAAATAAAAAGATTAACATTTTGAATTCTTAGAAACTGTTTGTTATCTTGCTGAAAAATCAATACTGAAGATTTTGGTGTATGAGAAAAGATAAAAGAATTTTACAAGGGAAAAATTCAAAGAACTGGGGAAAAATTCTGACAAAGGACTAAGAAAAATGAAGTCAAATACAAAAATTGAAATGTTTTGAATAGAATACTCTACGGATTTTTTGTTTCTAGGAAAAGAAAACTTTGAAATTCAAAATGTAGAGTATGATTAAGAAGTCATGTCCCAAGTACATGATTAGTAATGGAAGCAGAATAAACAAAAGGACAATGTACAGTAAGATCAACTAAAGGATTGTTGCTCAGTGCACCAAATTGACTGCCCAAAATAAGTGAGAGATTGTGAGCAGAATTCCCTTTGTTACAGTTATTTCTTCACCAATTATTATCTGATATTGTTTCTTAAGGTAAAAGAGAAGTGTCAACATTAATAGATAGATATAATCATGTGCATACATGTGTGTATGCGTCTGTGAGAAAGAGTGTGAGATGAATATACATCTTCCATGTGATGACTAGAATAATTTTAAATAATTTCATTGATAATTCATGCATGACCAAAGTTTGTTGAATGAAAACTTTCTGGTCTGGAGTTTTTGCAAGGTTGAATTGAAACTGGGCTTTGGTTTTGCACAAACATGAGAGGTTGTTTATATCAATCTCTTTTGTATGCAATAGGAATAACTGAAATGTTAACAAAATCCCTACAAAATGATTGGCATACACCTTGATTGGTTTGTATGTATTACCATTTGCTGCTTTACTGTTATTTTGTTTTAATAAATAGTTGAAAGCACAGCATAGAAACAATCAAGAATAGAAAATGTAAGCTTTCAATTTCAACATGACTTCTGGTAACTCAGTGTGTGTGTTGTGTGTACTTATGGATAACATCCCTCTATCAATTTACATCTATCTCTCTCTCTCTCTCTCTCTCTCTCTCTCTCTCTCTCTCTCTCATATATATAAGTATTCTATATCCATATCCATAAGTACACACACACACATTGAGTTACCAGAAGACATGTTGAAATTGAAAGCATATTTATCTGTCTATCTAATTCATTGTTTGCAGTTTGATTGACTGTAATCACTATAATATTTTTAATGTAGAATTCATTTTGGACAATTTTTCTAAAAGACTAAAAATAAGAGAGGCCAATATAAGGGTGGGGAGATGAGAAATGAACACTGATGGAAACTTAAAACATTGTTATATAACTGATTTGCTAACAGTCTGGTAGTGATTGAGTTGATATCAATGCCAAATGTCAGAACACAAAAGAGTGATGAATTGTTCTTTCAACTTTAGTGTCTACATCTTTCAATCTTCATGGATGTGATGTCTGACTAAACCTTTGTTTCTGCAAAAAGAGAAAAGTTTATAGACAGAAACAGAAAGTGCAATTTATACAGTGACAAACAGAGTTGGAAAGAAAGGGAAGGAATAGACAACTTGCAAAAATATCAAATACCAGTATATATTTCTGGTTTTCATTATAGCTTCAAAGAAACAAAAGGAAAGATGCCCCATCTGCCACCCTCAAAATAAGATATGAGAGAGAAAATGGTAGGTGTCAATTGGTGGATCAGATGATGCATAATAAACACAGATAATATGAATCAAGTCATAATTATGATTCATTTGTTTGTTCAGTTTTGAAATTCTATTATATCTTATTCTCTTTTGTGTGTTACTCCATTTTAGGGTTATTGGTAACAACAATTAAGTACCTTGAACTATAAATGAAAATAGTGTTTGTTTTCAACAGGGCCACAGGAAACCACGTGAATCTTTTGAATGCATTATATAGAACTTTCTTTTTCTACCTAATGTCTGCTATTGCCATTAGCTTGAGTCTTTCAAGTTTCCTAATTGAACATTTGTTGATTCCAAAGACTTGGTGCCAGGCCAGTTTGGCACAAGCCTCTTGGCGTATTACAGTACAGCCAAAATGCCAGGTTGTATACTAATACATATATGAAAGGGGAGAGAGCAAAGTTGTGAATAGAATATTATATATCCTGGGGCATTATCTGTAAATGCATTTATAATCTATATATAATTATCATGGAAATTTGGATAATTTGTCATATAAAATGATATACAGATACCATATCTCCCAGTATAACTTCCTTTCATATTAAATAACATAATGTATGTAACAATGTCCATATTAAATTGTAAAAGTTGTAAGATTAGAGACTAAACTAAAAATATAACAGGTTTGGTTATTCACCCAATAGAAACTGTCATATGATCAATGTCATTTGGCAGCATGCTGTGTTGAGGGTGATCGATTAAAAAATTGGAAAAAGTGGTGATCAATGAATAAGTTACTTCTCTCGTCTTATGTTGTGTGCAGTGATCACTAAAAAAAAGTCAGAGTTTTCAAAATACAAGCGTGATCAAAAGCTTACCTTGTAAATTGAACCCACTAAATAAAAACCTATTTGGGAGAATTTACAAAAAATTAAAAAAACGTTTTTTCTAGACATTTTTAAAAACTTTTCAGCCCTCCATTGGAGTGGCCTGTACATATGATAGATACATAGCCAGCCAGCCCAACTTAAAAACTGAAGAAACCTATGTTGGCAGTTTTGGAGGCAGTTTTTGTTGATGGTTTCTAATTATTGTTATCTTTATGACTTATATTGTATATGATTAAGTGTACTTCACTCCGAAATTCGGACAAAGTGTGTTAAATTTTGGGCAAAGCCATGTAAAATGTTGGGCAAATCAAGCCTTTTGCTCCCCTTATAAATAAAGAGTTCCTATATGCTGATGCATACAGCTGACTCAATTTCTCATCTAGATACCATCTTTCATATCAATTCTTGCTTGTGCCAAACTATCAGTTAAATGTCTGGAAGAGAAATTAATCTTAGCATAAAAAAGAGCTGTCAAAAAAGAAAGTAGTACTCTATCGATCTTGATGCATGACATTCATAACAGGGCTAAACCACATTCTTCTTCAAGATAATAGTTCTTTTCAAATTTACTAGTCTTACAGTTTATACAAAGTGATTACTGCCAGACACAAATTAAGTGATCAATTTAGGATAAACTTACATTACATATTGAAGCCCCCACTAAAAACCTATTCGGGGGTGAATTTTCAAAAAAAGAAAAAAAATGTTTTGCTTACTCATTGTGGGAAGTGTGTGTGCAAAATTTCAAGTTTCTACTACGTTTAGGGCTGGGCGAAGTCTGGGTACACAGATACATATAAATGTCAGAAAATATGAATAACCTAAACCCAGCAGCAGTGTTTAAACTGGTCTGTTGTGGGTAGCAGTGATTAATAAATTGAGTTAGAATGTATGTTTATGCTTCTTCGTCTTTTCGCTTTTATCTAAAGGCTGTGGACCAAAAAATCAACATTTTTGAAACCCCAATGTTTGATTTTCCTAAAAGCAAGGACTCTTTTTCTCTCCCCGGAGTATTTCTTGTTTTATAGTTGATAAAAACTACATATTGCCTACAAAATCCCTGAGTTTGTCTTGTTTGTTTACCCTGTGTTTATTCAGTATGAAACATTTATTTTGATATCGTCCTTTTAATCTGCTTTTCGCGTCTCGGTGCATGATTTGCTGTTTGACCTTGGCCCCTCGAATACCACGACAGGCACATTACGCTTGAAAGGATAGTGCGTCGTGACAGAAGGCATATATGAAATTGATATATTGTTAAGTCCTTATTAGAAGCGACTCTTTATTGACTACTGAAATGTTTTTGTCTAATTCCTTTCATGTGTTGGTGTAAAACTATACAGTTTCCATTTCTGCATGATGAGGTTGGGGAAGGTCGGAATTTGCCTTTCTTCTCCCCTTTAAATGACATTTAAGTGGCATTTTGGGGTTGGATATGGGCGGGGAAGTTCGGATGCTGTCTTTCTTGCTCCCCCTATCTGCATACTGCAAGTCTTCAACAAAATCGCTGGTATCCTGGCAACTATTCCTGCTACATCGTTTTCTGCAGATCGCTCCTTCAGTGGCCTCAAACAAATGAAGACATACCTGAGGAGTACAATGGGTCAAACGCGACTAAACAGCATGGCATTACTAAATATTGAACTAAAGTATGCTAACATGTCTGTTGGCAAAAATGTTGACCAAGTAATAGATATTTTTGCTGCTAAGAAAGACATAAAACGATATTTCTTTTAAGTTGCATGTTGTGTGATTTGTACTAGCTGTGTATAGATGATTCAGGAAACAATATTTTATTAGAAATTAGTACTTGTGTTTTTAACTGTGTAACATTTTCGCGAAATCAAGCCCTCTGCACCCCTCCCCCCAACGAAAGAGTTCCCATATGCCTATGGTTGAGACATTAAAATTTACTTCTGAATTTAAAAATAATAATTAATTTTAAAATGTATTTCTTTTTTCTAAAATTGTTTCAAATAGGATACTGATATGAGATGCTAGTTAAAGACTAACAAATTTATCTATAAAAGTGTAACTAGTCCTGAAGAAATCTATTTCACCCTTTTCTCAACTGGGGGCACATTGTATACATACTTCTCAATTTCCAGGTTTTTTGCATGTTTTTGTGCATAGTTTCTAGTAATGGAGACATTACCATATACCTAGTTCCCAAAACACAGCCTTACCATATACCTAGTTCCCAAAACCATTTCCATCACTAAAACCTATAATTGAATTATAACAATTGTGTTTGTGAAAAAAATATTACATGATGGAGAAAAATATTATATGTTGGAGACAAATATTACATGATGGAGAAAAATGGTTCTGATATTTTAATTCAACACTCAAAAATATATAAAAACCACCTAAAATAATCAAAACATTTTTTCAATGAATTCATACGTATAGTGCAAAATTATGCAAAAACCTATAATTTGAAACTAAAAAAACCTGTTTCTTGAAAACATGGTATGTGATGGAGAAAAATGGTTTTCAATTTTGTATTCAGCAAACAAAAATACATAAAAAACCATCTGAAATAATCAAAACACCTTTTTCAATGTATACCCATGTTATCAAAGTTTGAGATGTGAATATGTGTTGAATGAATGACTCTGCCAAAGGTTAATCAGGAAACGTAACTTTAATGAAGATGTAAGAGCTGGGCAAAAATACTTTCCAAGAGGGATATTAGAAACCATCAACCAAAACCTTTACCAAAACTGTCAACATAGGTTTCTTCAGATTTTAAGTTTGTCTTGCTGGCTATGTATGTATCATGCATACAGGCTGGACAAATGGAGCTAGAAGGCTGAAAATTACAACATTTACTCCTTATTATGTCTAGAAAACACATGTTTTTTAAAAATATTCTCTACCTAAATAGGTTTTTAGTCGGGGTTCAATTTGCAATGTAAGTTTATGCTAAATTGGTCCCTTAGTTAGTGTCTGGCAGCATTCACATTTTCTTTTAAAATTCAGACTGTTTTAATTTTAGTTTTAGTTCAGCGGTTTATTCATTTGGGTTACAATACTTTCCTCTACATCGCTTTAGCAAATATCAGTTTTGTCTAAATCACTTTGGTCTAAAATCACTTTTGTCTCTACAATATATCCAGAAGTTCTCAATGAATGTCAATTACATTCTGTCCAATGGTGGGCCATTGGCTAAAGAAGAATTGATGAAGTTATGGGGTGGATGCAAGGATTTCTTATTGATTGAGAGGAAAAATATTCCAGGATTCGTCCAAACATTTAATAAAAAATATCTCTCAATTGGAAAAAAAAACCCTGTATCTAAAGTGATTTAGATGAAAGTGCTGTACCCTAATCATTCCTAGATTTTTGTGGGCAAAGAACAGTTCTATGTGCCTTCTGCAGTCTTCCAGGGAACTGACATTTTTTCATTAAGAGAATTTTGTAAAGACTGGAAAGAATGGTAATCTAAACATGAAATATCTGTAACAATTTTTGCCTGGTCACCAAAGAAACACGGTCTAGCATTATCTAGCTGGAATATTACACCCTTTCTCTTCTGGATGCTTTTTATCAATTGCTACGTTCTGTTGGTCTAATTGGGAGAAGTTTTTGTTTAAATCATCTGTTTAGTTCTCTGAAAGAAGCTCATAGTAATGGGCTCCCTTCCAATTCCACCATATATGCAGAATCAGTTTCTCTGGATGAAGACTGCATTTGGCACTATTAAAAAAAAGGTAAAGCATTCCATCTCTTAAGAGACAACTCCCAATGAAGTATGGAGCCTGGTGACGAAGACCTGGTTTCTGTTGCATGCATCAGCTTAGTGATCTTTGCAAGTTTCCAGTCTGGTTGAGACTTTATTCCATAGTTTTTTATGACCACCCCCTTGGCAGGATGAAAGTCCACCAATAATCACACAAGGGCACAGGGAAATTTGTCCTAATGAAGAGCTTTCCATACTTCGCTAATACCTGGAATTGAACCCAGGGCATTCTGCATGTGAAGCTTTTCTTACAATCTCTTGCATTCCAGGTTGTTGTAAAATAACCACTTGTATTAAAAATGAAACATTTTTTCTTACATTTGACTATTGAATCACACATGGACATACTGTCAAGTAGGTTTGTTTTCACTTTAAGATATTAAAATGACTAACATAATGTAACTAGTGCAAATGATTTTCAACACTTCATTTGGTTATTTTTTAGTAGCTATCCACTGTGTCATATAACACTGATTATCCTACAACAATGTCATGATTTGATCGCTATTAACCCTAATTGATCTACCCAATCATGGAGGACTGCGAACCTTTGCAAACCACTTTTGACACAATGGATTACTGACAGTAACTTCTCCATAAACTGCACAAATGTTTTTGCATTTGCATCACATTTTTACCTTTCTTAAAATAAACAGGCATAATTTGTAAAACATGTTGCTTATTTTCTTCCATCTTCAATGTTAGAATCAACTAACAAACATGCACCAATTCTGACAATATTCTTTTTATTAATGCACACTGATATGACAGCTGTCACAATACAATCAGAGGCAATCTTTTTGAATTGAGTTAGTTCAAACTAAGCACTCCTAATGCTATCTAATGACAAAACAGAACAACCAATTTTATATTCATACACATGCATAGAATACTATAAAATGAGGATACTAGTCCAAATAATTAATGAAATAGTGAAAATGTTTCAACTTGGATTTTTAGACAGCAAAGAAACAGCTATAATTCTTAATCAGTACATACAGAAATATTTGTCTTTTCTATTTATCCTGAAAGTTTGCTATTTAAAAACTTTACATTTCTTTTAATAAAGATAATTACTGATAAAGCTATGCAGTGTTCATCATAATTTAGGCTACAGTTTAGATGGATATGTAATATAAACTGATATAGTCAAAAGATATTTGCATATAAATCTGATCCCTTTTGCAAGATGCACATTTCAAATCTCTATTTACTTTTCAACTGTTGATCAATTATCCATTATCTCCTGATTACACTTAGTCAAGTGCATGGTCTTTAACCCTTTATAGGGCACCCCTGAAAATATTTTAGATATCAAAACAACCTTTTTGTATGTTAAACTAGACCTAATTACAAGATATTTTCAGTTGCAATTTTTCTGAATTCTTTTTGTTTATGGTGACAAAACCCCCTCTGATGAAGTGATCATATATGGTGCATCAAACAAAAAGTGACCAAAAATATAAAATATAAAAAAAGAATTAATGTAGAAAAGAAAATAAAGCATAGGATTAAAGAATAACATTCACTAGAATGAATAGATACAAAAGATTTTGACAAAGAAAATAACACCCGCTGAATTTTAAATATTTTTGTCCGGGCCAAAAAGAGGTTAATTTAATGGGGTGTGGTCTGCCTCAAAACAGTTTGTCTTTGTTCAAGCACAAGTGTACATTGCAAAGCTTGCAGACCATATTGGTGCAGATTATGTTGTCTTTGTGACTACAATATGTGCATGTGGCAGGTAATCATATATAGTCACTTGCCCCATAAAGGGTTAACCATTGTATGACTTGGTAAGGAAATTTGAATGATCAGACAACTTTTATGGTTTATCATTGAAGTAAGATAACCATCATTAGGAGAAAAAAGATTCCATGAATCTAACAGTCTACACAACAAAGCTTTTAAGAGAAGTTGTTCTCTTAGAAGGAATTCTCTTGTTCTTATATTTTTTCAATGTGTATGTTCCTACCCCGTAAGACTATTTGAGTCCAGCAAGAAAATAAAAACACATTGCATTACATATATTTCTGGACATTTGCTCCTACCACCACTTAGTCATTGATCAAATCTTCTCTGTACATCTATAAATGACACTTTCACTTCTATTCTGCTTCCTGGAACATCAATGTCTAATGGTTGATATCAGCATTTTCATTTATAGACGCCTTTTATAGAACAGTTTTCTGTGGTGATGTGGATTTTATGTATGTATCTTGCACCAAATATAGGTTTATATCAATACTTACTGAAATGGTTACTGAAATGGTTCTTGAGAAGTGTTGAATAAAATCCTCAGTTTAATATTTCAATGATGAAGCCATTTCTCTGATATGTAATTCATTAAATGATAATAGGATTATTATTTTCTAGTGTTGCCCATAAATCAGTACATCTACCATAATAAGTCCACTGCTGGACAAAGGCCTTTCCCATCTCCTTCAATGACTGCCTATTTTGTGCTAACCTCTGCCAAATCTTACCGGCAAACTTTTTTATCTCGTCCCTCCATCTTGTGTCTGGTCTTTTCCTACTTCGTTTACTGTCCCATGCACACAGTTATAATCGATTAGTCTTTTCCCCCATCTATTGTCATCTCTCCTTGCTAGGTGACCAGCCCATCTCCGTTTTTGCTGCTTAATTAGTTGTATAATATCTTTCACTATAGTCCTCTCTCTGATCCATGTTGATCTTTTTGTATCTCTTAGAGTTATCGCTAGCATTGCTCTTTCCATGGCTCTCTGTGCTATTTTGAGCTGGTTTTCAGCTCATTTGGTTAATTTCCATGTTTCACAGCCATAAGACATGGCTGATATTATGCAGCCGTTGTATACTTTACGTTTTAGGCACATTGGTAAGGTGCTCTTCAAAATGTCTCTATTCATACCGAAAGCCTTCCAACCTATCGTTATGCATCGTTTTATTTCGCAATCATGGTCTTTCTCTAGTTTTATTACCTGTCCTAGGTAGATGTATTCATCAACCTCTTCTAGAATCTAACCTTCTATCTTGATGACCTTTTTGGGAACTTTATCAGGTATTATTCATGACCAAACTCTACAGCATTGAAAAATACAAATATGTTGCCATACAAAAATGAGTTACCACCTGCAAAAATATATTTTTGGCAACAGATTTTCAGTGCTGTAAGTGTTTGGTTATAAATAATACCTGATAATATCCGTTTTGATTGTGTAATGTTCCACTAGAAATAATAAAATCCTGCTAACTTTCTATAAAAAAGGGGTAGGGGAGTACTCATTCATGGGTGACACTGTATTATATATTTGTAGAATGGTTCATGACTGACATTTCCCATTAATCACGGAATGATTTTCTTTTGAAAGACATGTTTTATGAATTTGTAATGATTTCATTGTAGCAGATATCTCATCCAAGCCAGTGGGAAGATGTGGCAGTTGTGAATTTCTCTTGAGAAAGCAAAAAGAAATAATGATCAAAACTCTGGTGTCATAAAAATCACTCAGAAGCTGGAATTTCAATTGCATTATGCACATAAAATATGCTGTTATCTCAGTTTAAATGGATTTTTCTGGAAAAGTATTTTTTTTAAGGGATAAACTTCTCAACCCAAAAGCTGAATATAAAAAAAATGACCAATTTGCTAATGATCTAAAAAGTCCCAAAGGTTCAAATAAATTTAATATCTAAAGTAGAGGAACATTTAATAAAATTGAGGCTACCTTTAAATCCAATCCATCAATTCAAAAGACTGATAGAAAGATCAGCTATTTGAGCTAGCTGATCTTTTTGCAATGCTTTTGGCTTTTATTGAGCCAAAGGCTGACTGAGGCCAATATGTTTTCTTAAAATTGAAAATGTCAAACCATGTGAGATCCCAACTTCAGTAGCTATCACATCAATGGTAATTCGATGGTCTTCTTAAACCAGTTTCTGGACTTCAGCCGCTGTTTCTTCATTTGTCGAAGGTGACAGTCTCCCCTCTCTTTGATCATCTTTAAGGTCCTCCCAGACTTCCGTAAAATGCTTGACCCATCTAAAAACTGTTGTTCTATGGAGTGGGGGGGAAGCATCCCCATAAATCTGTTGCATAGCTTCAATTATTTTGGAAGATTTTCATTCGAGCTTAGTTAAAGATTTGATGTTAGCCCTGACCTCAAAATTGTTTTTTTCAAGGCCCAAAAAGTATCCTTTTTATGAATGTATCCTAATGAAACAAAGACAAGTGTATTAATGAGAGAAATTGCCTGCAGCCATCCACTTATCCAAGCGACATGTTTATAACTGTTTTGTTTGGAATGAACCTGTTGATGTATGAACTCGAACACTAGTGGTAATACTTTTTGACTTACCTTGTAAGTTTGCTTAAGGTATTAGATAGTTATATTCATATGCAGGCGGGGGTCACTTTTGAATTTCAAATGTTATGCTCACACATGGCAGTAGCATTGTACAATAATCTTCAAAGCTAATACATCTATATACAAACATAAACCAGAAAAAAAAACTTATAAAAATCTACAAAAGCCAAAAATGGCTTCAAAAGTAAATATTCTAGATTATCAGTGAATGAAAAGCCAGATAAGAAATGTTTTCCCCTTCTAACCAGTAGAAACCTATGCTTTAAGTTGATTCTTTATTTTAAGTTAATACTTTTAGCTTAATTGTTATCCTTGCAGCAGGTTTTTGTATTAACCTTTTTGCAATATACCTATAAAACATCTTATATGAGCCCTTTATGGGGCAGGTGACTATATATGATCACCTGAGGACCTGTCAGCCACATGCAAATATTGTAGTTGCAAAGACAATATATGCTGCACCAATATGGTCTGCAAGCTTTGCAAAGTACATTTGTGCTTGAACAAAAAAAAACTGTTTTGAGGCATACCACACCCCATTAAATTAGCCCACACAATCAAATTTTAAATGTTTTCTATCTATTTATTTTATTGAATGTTATTCTTTAATTCTATGTTTTATTTAACTTTCTACTTTAATCTTTATTTTTTTTTATATTTTCCATTTTTGGTCACTTATTGGGTGAGGCACCATATATGATCACTTCATCAGAGATGGTTTTGCCCCCATAAACAAAAACATTTCAGAAAATTTGCAACTGAAAATATCTTTGAATTAGGTATAGTTTAACATACAAAAAGGTTGTTTTGATATCTAAAATATTTTTAGGGGTGCCCTATAAATGATTAACTCTCAGGTTAGTATAGTGCAAGCCATTAGTAAGTCATTTAGATTCCTGAATTAATTTATCTGGGTCTATGTTAACCCAAATAAATAAAATCTCAACAGTATCCCACATTATTCAATGGAAACTGGCCACACTGAGAATTATGTCTTTCATTTATTTATTAAGAGTAGTGAAATTGCTATTGATATGACAGATATTAACAGATTAAAAATGCAGCAAAATATTATTTACTTACAGAGATCCTTTATTCATATTAATCAACCAAACACATGCATCTCTATCAAGCTCTTTATTCTATTTATGAACACAATCAGTAAATGGCTGCTTGTTCACCAGAACGTAAAACAGTGCCGTCTAGCGGAAGTCTTCTGCCTAAGTGGCGCTGTTTTATGATACTTAACAATCCCTGTTTTCTCCACCACCATTATTATAATTAGGATAGCTTTAGGTGATAGGACATAACAGGGTCACTGATGTAAAAGGTTATCAAGACAGCCATCAGTGAAAGTTGGTGTCCGTGGCTAATCAGTACTTATCATCATCTTTGAGTCCTCTGACAAAACAATTGTCATTTGGCTTGATTACACTCAACCATCTTGTCAAATGTTAAGAGAAACAATTCTTTCTGGGGAAACAAGCCAAGAATCCCAAGAAAAGACTGAAAGAGGCGTAGAATGACATTTACCAAAAGAGACAAATCTTGCCAATTTATGGCTTTGTTGCTTTGAATACTCAGCAATGAAAAATCTTTGAATTACATGAAAACATCCCATAATAATGAGTGGCAACAAAGAAAGCTAACTGAAAAAAAAAATGTTTAGCAGTGAGCAATCTTAGCATAATTTTATTTAAAGTTTTTATAAAATAAATTGGAACACAGTTTATCTCAGTTTTTGTTTATTTAAATAAATATTAGCATACTTTTATAGTGTTGAACAGCTTTTAAAATTATAACTTTATGGTGGATAATTGTAGTGTACATCTCAGATCTTTGTTTCAAATTGTGAAATTCAGAAATCTATTGATGTAGCTGAGAGCTTGTGGACATACCAATTACATTTTAGATATAACTTTATGACCCAACAATGCTCTTAATTGATGCATAGAGGCAAAGTGAAGCTAGACAGGTTGCTAGTTTTATGGCCAGAATTAACTGGAAATAATAGAAAACATCACAATTGCAAAAAGTTAATTACATAGAATAAAACAAAATAAAAGTAAAGTGTACAAGCAAAATAACGAAAAAAAGATTTTAATCTGCTTGTTTAATGGTGTGCAGTTAACTGGACATCTTTTATTATGGAAGTTTATTTTCTCAGAAAAGAAATACAATGCAATGTACAAGCTACCAAAAAGCTAATCAGATATGGTGGACACAAAATAAAAGAAAACTAATCAAATATTTTACAAAGAAATAAAGTAGATACACATCTGAGTGCGAAGCGACAAATTTCTTTTTTAGGGATGATCACTAAAATAGTCTGAAATTTCGAAAAAGAAGCGTGAATGCTGCTGGACACAAACTAAGGGACCAATTTAGCATAAACGTACATTGTAAATTGAACTCTCACTAAAACCTTATTTTGGGGGAATTTTCAAAAAACAAAAAAAGTACTGTGAGATATATTAAAAATATGCATCCTCTCTGATGTGAGGATTGGTAAAAGATTATCCCCCAGGGCCTGCGTATACAAACACAAACACACACACAGACATTTGCCACCCGCTATATGGACAAACAAGAAAAAATGAATAAAATGGAAAGGCATTCAAACTTGAGTTTTGTTACCACATGCTTCACATTTGATTAATATCTTTTATATTTGTAGAAAGTTTTTCTACATAAAATCCAAATCGTTGTACATCAACTTACTTGATATTTGTATACAACAATACATAGACATTGTATTATGAAAAAAAGCATCAAGCATTTGTATTTTATTACATGCTAATTTTAATTTTGAAACTATAACAGAAAGTTACATTGTAAATAGAGCCCGCCCCCATGTAAAGATAAAAAACAGTGATGTAACTCAACAGATTTTACCATGCGCTTTGTGCTTGAAAAAGAAAAAAA
>VCCN01004667.1:4205819-4217777 GCA_006491835.1 Architeuthis dux
ACTTCAGTTTTGTTTTAAGTTGAATGAAAAGCATTATCACAGGAAAAGGTTAAGATTTTTGCATAAACTGACTATTAAAGATTAGAGGGAACATTGGTTGTGACGCATTCCTTCCTTCGCCTTGATTTGTACCACGGTAGGCCTTCTTTTGGCTTCCTCTTGGTGGAAAAGCCTCCATTCATTTCTCGCATTCATAAGTCTTGGACACCCAATGGTTGATGTTTTTCCCTCTTTAGACCATTACCGACAGGTACCTAGCACAAGTCTACATGAGCACCCTAAAAGCCGTACCATCTTGTAAATGCCCAGTCATCCAGCCATAACAATTTATCCTTTATCAAAGTCACTCATATCTTTCTTCTTGTCCATAACTGCGGCACTCAACACATCAGAATGAAGTACTCAAGGCTGGCTTACCTGCTTATGTACCTCTGACCGTGACATACACAGTTATTACAAAACAGTAACTGTCATTCTTGCCACATGTCGTTGGTCATACTCTTTTAGCTCATCAGTGTATATAGATTTAAAAACCTCTATCAAATAATTTAAAAATCCAAAAGATCGAAGTAACTCTGAAACCATAAATGTAGTTAATTAATGTCAGTTCATAAAATAAAAATTATTTCAAGTTATGAAAATGAGTTTTAAGCTATTGGAAAACCAAATAAAAAAATGTCCTTTTCAATTAAAATCCAACATACTGTAACTCACCAAATGTCCGTCCATCTGTATGTGTCAGCGTAACTCATGAACCGTGCAACATATTCCCATGGTATTTTCTGTGTGTACTAATAGGATCCTGTAACATGTTTTTAGCAACTTTTGAAAATTCCAAAGTTTTTCCATGTTTTTTAATGGGGGGTTCGATTTACAATGTAAGTATTATACTCAACTGGACTCTTACTTTCTGTCCTCCCACAGTTGAGCTCACCTAAAAGTTTACTACTACCTTAAATCACTGTTTCTCTGACCGTCCGTCTGTGTTAGTACAACTCAAGGACGGCTAGTGCTATGGCCACCGCATTTTCTGTGTGTACAAATGGGACCCTGCAGTATGTTTTTTGCATATTAGTTTTTGAAAATTAAGAAAACAAAATATAATAGTGAGGGGTCTGTGTTCGCTCTCGCTTTCTATGTATGTATCTATCTATATAACACTAAAAGTCTGATTCCGTTTACCTGTATATGATCTCTAAGTAGTCAAAACTTAGAGTGTAGTCAGTTGTATAGAATTAAGATACCCTAAAAACACAGTTTGGAGCAAAGGCCTTCCAGACAAGCTGTAGGGCAGTTTTCTGCTATTCTGTTTAATTGAAGATCTGTTTTGAGGGATTAATGATATCACCTCTTTCTGCTTTAGCAATAAATAAGACAGCAAGGATCCTGAAACTAAAGGCCCATTGAAATTTACAGTCAGTCAGGATTTGAGTCTCTCCCGTCCTCTACTAACCTTTATTGTTGCTCTGTCTGTTTAAACTTGATTAATCACCACTACCCACAGCACTGGTTTAAATACTGTTGCTGGGTTTAGGTTATTCATGTATTCAGACATTTATATATATCTATGTATCTATCTATGTATCTGGACTTCGCCCAGCCCTAAACATTCATAGTAGAAACTTCACAGTAGAAAATTATTATTTTTAAAATCCCCCCCCCCCACCCAAATAGCTTTTTAGTGAGGGGTTCAATTTCTAATGTAAGTTTATGCCAAATTGATCCCTTAGTTTGTGTCCAGTATCATTCTCACTTGTTTTTTGACAATTTGCTCTTTTTAGTGATCACTGCCCACCACCACTGTTTAATTTACGAGGTAAAAAGAAGCATATATAGGTGTCAGTGATTCATAATTTCCCTTGGAATGCTAGTTCCCCTTGTGTTTAATTTATTTATTTGTATGTATGCATTCCAAAAAGTAAATGAAATTTCATTTCCAGTGAATGAGATATATTTTCTTCAGTAAATAATGAATGCAAAATTTTAAAGATCTTGCATACGTCTTCGGTTACAAAGTTGAATACTGCCTAATCAGTTCTTAGGAAGCTGTACATTTTCATTGTGAATAAGAAGATCATGTATAGAAAAATTGATTTGATTAATCTGCTCATTGTTCTGCATCCATGACCAAGACCCAAGGCCCATATAAAAAGAAATGGGACCAATCCAGAATCTTATCAATAACAATGCTTTTGCCAGTATAGCATATCATGGACATTTGAAAGGATTCTCTCTCCAAGGAGTACTTAAAATTACATTTTTTTATTTAATTAAAAAAATTCTTAAAATTCATATTTGAAAAAAAAAAATCTTTTTGCCTCGACTGTGAGTTAAAACAGAAAATACTGTTTTAAAAAGAATTAAAAAATCATATCAAATATCATTGTGTATATCACACATATTCTTTATTTCCTTGCTGCTTGGGGATTTTACTCAATCACTGAACATTCAGAAATTTTCCATTTTACTCAGCCTACTCAATTCTTATTTATTATTATCACTTGCTCTAATTTGTGACAAAAATATTCTTTAGGATTTTGTTGTTTGGTTGTATTCTTATTTCATTGCCTTTCTATCTAGTGGCATTTGAATATGAAAATACACCTATCCATTTCCATACACTGCCATTCTGATAAAACAGTTTGTTAGATTTGTGCATATATCTAAAAAGATAAATGCATCTTGCAACAAAAGAAATACAATGTTTGCAATATTTCACACCATGAATACCAAGAGATACATAACATTTATTTTCATCAAACTAGGTTGTTGAATAAGGATTAGAGCCAAATATTATTCTTGGCTTCATACACCAGCCAGTTTACACTGAATCACAGATTACAACGAGTGTGACAAGAGTAAACGTCTGAATGTAAGGCTAAATATTTGAAACAGCTGACAGAAATTCTTCTTTATATTTTATTTTATATAAATTTATATTACATTTTCCTCTCATTTATTAAATATCAATTGTAAGCTCATTTAACTGCATTTATATATGTGGAGAAAGGTTTGTTTGATTTCTTTGCAAAGATAGAATTTCAGGCCCCAAATATCGGTCATTCACAAAATAGACAAAGATGATGATGTTACTTCAAGTGTAATGTTAACTGATGTGAATGGTGGATTCTTACCAGATGTTTCCTTTGCTCTTAAAAGGAAATTGTGTTAGCAAAGCAATGCTTATTTGAAATGCTATTGAGTTGTGTAATTGCAGGAAATTATCTCTCTTTCAATACACAACAGGGGCAATTTCCTGTGAGACCTGCATACTTGATGTAATTTCACTGAGGGCTGATAAGAACTGTTTGTTTTTAAACATTAATATGGGCTTAACAAAATATGCACCTTCAGACACTGTCAGTTACATTTGCATCAGCATTCTTGCAATACAAGTTGTAGCAAATGTTTTATCAGAAAAAGACATGAACATGTGAAATCTTATACTGTATTATCCAAACTTATATTTAATCAGATATATCATTTATTCATGTACAATACAATTTCTTGTTTAATGTAACTCCTATTTTTAGATGTAAAATATGTAAATATGTGTAATGCAATCCCCACTTTACTATTCATGGAAGATGTGAAACAGTTTTCAGTCTGCAATTTTAGAAGCCAGTGTAATCCTTGCATTCAGGGCCATCTTAGGAATTGTTGAGGACCCCTGAGGAAGCAATGTATTTTGATTTGTCTTGAGAGCCATAGTGCCAACCCTGATTTAATACATGGATTCAATAGTCAAGAACTGATTTGAACATGAATGTAAACATAGGTTTAGTGAAGGTTCTTTATGTGTGCTAATTAATAATTTGAACTTTTTATGTTGAATTTTGGAGCCCCTTAAATTGTGGGGCCCCCGGGCAACTGCCCAGTGTGCAATAAGATGCCCCTGCCTGCATATCTTTGGTTGTCTTAAGAAGGTTTTAAGACAATGATTTTTGCCACAAAAAGTATGCACCAGCTGTATACATGGATAAGTATTACACTCATGTATAATTTGCAAGGGTTGTTGTTGTTGTTGTTGTTGTTGTTGTTGCCATTGTCGTTGTCGTTGTCATTGTCGATGTCGATGTCGATGTCGATGTCGATGATGATGATGATGAATTGCAATCTCAATTTCTGCTTTTGATTCTCGTATGAAGTTTTTCACATTGCACATGAATAGTTGTATTTGAGTATTCAGACATAATACATCATCGCATAATGTGTCTGTATGTGTGCACAATTTTAAAATATTAAAATTGTGAAGATGTCATCGCAAGAAAACCTTACTATAACTATCATCACAATCAAAACATTGATAAATGATCCTTGATCCTAGATCTGATCAGCCTTTCAGCTTGCATACCAATCATCAGTGGGGTTTTAGCAGGGTAGGGTTGCAAACCCCATCTGCCAATCCTGGTTTTGAATTCAGAGTTGTCCTTTGTCTAGACAGGTTGCCAAACAAGGCTAGGGAGCCCTGTTATTTAAGGAGAAGAGATTGATGCATATCTTTCCCACGGTCTTTAGTGTGAAGTGAATGAAAACAACCTCTGCTGGAATTTGAACTCAGCTCACTGATTACATTTTCCGTGTTGGTAACCATTACACCACTCTGACCTCTGATATTGATGAATGTTACTTGAGAATATTATTAATGCAAACATTAAGCAGTGAAACATTATCTGTTTTTGAGAAAGATTAATAATTTTTGAAATGACATTTGCGCCGTGAAAATTTTACCAATGAATATTTAATTTTCTATTCTGCATTTTTTTGTTATTCCTGAGTTTATTTAAGTAATTGTTTTTGCAAATTTGTATTTCACTTATTACATTATATTGTTATATTTTTATTTCTATGAAGGCTATAAAGAATAGGTCTGGTTTGTCACTCAATAGAAACTGTCATATGACAGCATGCCATATTGGGGTGATCAATTAAAAAATTGGAAAAAGGGGTGATCAATGATTAAGTTACTTTTGTTGCACACTAAAACGTCTGAATTTTCACAAAACAAGCCTGAATGCAGCCGGACACAAACTAGGGATCAATTTAGCATAAACTAACATTGTAAATTGAAACCCCACCAAAAAACTATTTAGCAGATGAATTTTGAAAAAACATAAAAAAGCGTTTTTACTAAACATCATCATCATCAGCAGCAGCAGCAGCAGTTATAGGTCCACTGCTGGACAAAGGCCTTTCCCATCTCCTCCTATGACGACCTAGACTGTGCTAACCTCTGCCCCGTCTTACCTGCACACTTTTCTATCTCATCTCTCCATCTGGTCTTTTCCTACTGCATGTACTGTCCCACGGGCACCAGTTGGTTAGTCTTTTCCCCCATCTATTGTCATTTCTTTTTAACATAATAAGGAGTAAATTTTGAAATTTTCAGCCCTCTAGATCCATGTGTCCTGTACATATGATACATGCATACATAGCCAGACCGGCTTAAAAACTGAAGAAAACTATGTTGACAGTTTTGGTGACAGTTTTGAGTGACGGTTTCTAAAAACCCTAATTTTAAAAAAAATATTAGCAGACATTAATCCACCGATTAAGCTTATAATGGATTTATTTAATTCAACATCAAATTTGAACAATACAATAACATAACAAACATAGATATCCATTTATAATTCCTGAAAAGGAGGAAAAAAGAGAATGGCACTATAGATAACCAGAAGAAAATATTTACATTACACAGCAAATGCATTTGAACGGCACTTAGGATAATTGAAGAGGTAATTTCAGAACGTCTTTTGCTACATTAAGTTAATTAGTGTCATTTAAGCATTATATTTAACTGCAGGCCTTACAATCTCCATTTCAAAGATTTATGAAGAAAGCTATTCTGTTTGCTTTTTTGTCTTTGTTTTAAAGCTGTGACTTTCCCAAGGAATTAAATGATGGTTGTTTGTGGTCAGCTCAGTTCCTCCAGCCTCAAATCAACAAGAGTAGATGCTGCGTGACGTCAGGCCAGTCAAAGTAATCATCTTATTGATCCAAGAATAGCTGTAGAGACAAACTTGCATCTCCATTATGTCCAGCAGAATTCAGATTGCTTCTCTTGTTATCTCTTAATTCACAGTCATCAAATTGCCATCAAATTGCCATCAAATTGCTCTCTCTTTGACACAAGACATGAGAGATGCATCACATTTCAGCTCTGTTGAATTCAATTTGATTATTCTAAAAAACATTTCATCATTGTCCACACAAAAAAACTCTTTTTTAGAGGAATCCAGGCTAACATTGAAGGTGATCTTTTTCTTTTGTGTGTGTGTGTACATGCTACATGTCTCTGGTGCTATTTTTAGATGAAGTTACAAAGAAATTTATTACTATCGGATGAAGTATTGTTGTTGTATAACGGGGTGAATGTCCTGGACTTGGATAGAAAGGAAACTCGAAGACTTGCTTGTAAAAATATCTGGACATATTTTTATCTCATAGTATACATAACATACACTTCGTCGCCTGGTGGATGAAGAGTGGGAGAGAGATGATGGGTGCCTAAAGATGTTCCCAACAGGGGAACTTGGTCTTATGTCTTCCCAGCCCTAGGCTGTCTGCCTCCTGGCTGCATGGGTCTCTGAGTTTTCTGTTCGGTTTTGCTTTATAGGTTTCTCGAATGCCTACGCAGGTGCCATTTCCGGTCCCCATATCCTGTTTTGGACACCCACATACATACCTATTTCCTAAGGTGAGCGGGTCACTTACATTTCCGCACAGGTGTCTGAGCACGGAATAACCTTTTCGTGGCAGCATATCATAACATTGTAACATACAACATTTTATTAAATTTGACTAGATTTTACCGTCATCCTAATTTTAGTTGTTTTTATACAACTTTTTAATTCGGGCCAGCATTTCTATGGAGATGAATAACAGCTCAATTGGAAATAAAGATTAAGCCTTCAGTGAGAATCGAACTCACACCCTCATTGCCAGAGGGGGACTAGTTTACACCTAGCTGCTTTTACCAATCGGCCACCAAGATTTCATTGATTAGCAGAAGCTGATTTACTCTTATAAACACTCCCTACAACCGACTCTCTGCCATATTTATGTGGTTTTACATATGAGACCTAGTAGTCTTTTTTATGAATCAATTTTTATTAATATTGGATGAAATATTGCAACATACCACTTTTTATTAAATTTGGCAATGAGGATATGAGTTTGATTCTCACCGAAGGCTTACTCTATATTTCCGATTGTACTGTTATTTGTTGCCATAGAAACGGTGGCCTGAATTAATAAGTTGTATAAAAACAACTAAAATTGGGATGAAGGCAAAAAACTAGTCAAATTTAATAAAAAGTGGTAAACTCTATATCTTTCAGATTCAACACTAAGCCAAAGAAGTAATTAGACTTAGGCCTACAGAATAGTAGTAGATAAATCTTATAACTAATATCTATATAACCATTAGTTACATTATATATTGAATTCTAACATTCAGAGAAGAACCTGGAATATCTCTCCTATAACAAAAGTAATTATTAAATATGTTGCAGTGATTTGGCTGCCAAATAATTCTGCTTGGATTGGCATTATTGATTTTTGTTTCATTTGTTGATAAAAATCTTCTTTTCTTAATAGAGTGGAGTAAATATATGTTTCCTAAGATGTACTTCTGAAACAAAAACAGAATATGCATGAAGCCAAAGAGTAGTCACTATAGTTGGATTATTTTTATTCAGCTCCTTTTAAATGTAAAAATATTTAAGTAATTTAAAATAAAAGATTATTAGTACTAAAATTGCATTCCCTCTATTTGTGTATGTAAGTTGTTGCTTTTTAGTGGTTTATACAAAGATATCTGCCTAACATAGATGCCAATGTTATACTTTGAATTATGTCAACTTTGTGAAAGCTATTTTGTTATCTAAAAAATATGAAAAATATTAGTTTGAGATCCAAATAAAAAAAATGAAATTTCTTCTAGGAAAAACTTAGCAAAAAAACCATGATTCCAAACCGACAAACTCTTTTTTTTTTTATCTTCCTCTCTTCTGTCATATTTCAGGCAACTTCATCATTCCATCCTCTCCAAACTTTTTTTATTTTTCTAAGAAAAGAACTAGTCTAGCTGCCTTCTGAAGGGAATTGAATTGAAATGTTTTTCATTAAGAGAATGCTGTAAAGACCGGAATAAATGGTCAGAAGATACCATATCTGGCGAATATATCAAATGAATGAAAACTGACCAGCCAAGCTGTATCAATTGTTGCCTGGTCACCAAAGAGTTTAATTCCAGATGCTATTTTTTTCTGCCTTCAATTGGTCTAATTGGGAACAGTTATTTCTTTGAATCAATTGTTTGGTTCTCCAGAAAGATCTCATAGTAGAGGGCTCCCTTCCAATCCCACCATATACTCAGCATCATGTTCTTTGGCTGAAGACCAGCCTTTGGTTAGTACTGGTTAAATTTCATTGCACCATGATCTCTTGCACTTGACGTTGATGCAAAGTTTCCACGATTTTTCACCTTTTACAATTTGTTTAAAAAATCAAACATTGTTGTTATGCTTAAGTAGCAAATCGCACACAGAAATACAGTTCAGTAGGATTGACACTAAACTTATGTGGAAGTCACATATCAAAGCAACTAACATAACAAACCTTCATTGTATAACATTGCTTACTTTCAAATAATGTCTTGATTAGATTGCTATCAACTTCACATGGTCTACCCAAACCTGGAGCGTTGATCAGCGATAAATCTTCAGCAAAAAACACTACAAACCACTTTTTACATTCACTGTAACTTGTCCATAAACTGCATAAAGTTTGAGTCGTATTTATTACCTTTTTGAAATGAAAAAGAAACAAAACATATGTTGACATTGTTGCTGATTTTTGTCATCTTCAGTGTTAGAAGCAATAAACAAAAATGTGCAAATTTTGACAAAAATTATCTTTAAAAATGCATGCTGATATGAGAGCTGTCAGAATAGAATCAAAAGCAATCTTTTTGAATGAAGTTAAATAAAACATGGATTAGTTTCATATGTGGAAATCTTCCTACCCCTTCAGTAAACTACCTAATTTTCTTTTCTACCCTCTCTCTTTCTACCCTCTTATTAAACTTTCTTTTTCTCTTCTCTCTTTCTACCCTCTTATTAAACTTTCTTTTTCTCTTCTCTCTTTCTACCCTCTTATCAAACTACATAACTTTCCTTTCTCCCCTCTCTCTACCCTACCCTCTCAGTAAACTACCTTTCTTTTCCTACCCTCATTAGAATTAAAGCATAATATTTGAATGCAGGAAGGATGCATTCCAAGGGAAATTATGAATCACTGCCACCCATATATACTGTGTTGGCAGTGATCAATTAAAAAGTTGGAAAAAGGGGTGATCAATGAATAAGTTACTTCTCTCGCCTTTTGTTGGGCTGTGATCACTAAAGGAGGTCTGAATTTTCAAAAAAACAAACAGGCACAAACTAGTGACCAATTTAGCATGAACTTACATTGCATATTGAATCCCCTCTAAAAACCTATTTAGGTGGGTAATTTTCAAAAAGAAGAAGAAATATTTTCCCTACTCATTGAGCGTGTGCGTGTGCAAAATTGAAAGTTTCTACTATAAAAGGTTAGGGCTGGGCAAAGTCCGGATACAAATGATATGTTGTGGGTAGCGGTGATTAACTAAACACTCCTACTGCCATGAATACAGAACAACCTTTTTGGCCAACTCAAGTGTGTGTGTGTATGTGCGCACGCGTGTGTGTGAGTGTGCGTGTGCGTTAGTATCTGCACATAAAGATTGATGTTTCTGCTCCTAAATCCAAAGCTTTGATTCTGCTGACATTTTCAGTACCTTTTACTGCATTTTACAGTATACTGATACCTCTGTCTCTCTGATATAATGATCTTTGCCTCTCAACTCCTCACTTCCATTATCTTTGGTTAGCATTTGTTTTTGCTTTAAGTGTCTACCTCTTTTCTGTTTCATGACCAAAGGTCAAACAATTTTAAGATGTGTGTGCTTTGGTATGAGTTGATATTTTGTTTCATGAGAGATGAACATAATATTGGTACAATAAAATATTTTCAAATTTATTTATTTAAAAATGCTACCAAATCCATCACATTCTGTATTATTGAGAAAAGGATTCTGAAAGTTGAAGCTTAGATAAATGAGGACATTTGAACATTTTGAATAAAAGAATGCAATTATCAGGATCTTAAGTGATTAGTAGAAATATATGTGTTTGAAAAGATAAAATGTCTCTTAAAGAAAGTAGAGCCATAAGGAAGCCAGACTTAGAGAAATGGCTTATGTATGAAATCTTGTTTTGATTAGCAACATCTAATACAAACAGACTTTCCATTTATGTAAATGGTTAACAAAAAGGAAGAGAAATACATTTTAAAATAAAGCAAAAGAGAGACATTCCTCGATTGTAAATTGTCTTATTCTTCTATCCCAGGGGAAATTTATGTTGTTCATCTTAAGTATAGAAGATGTTTGTTTTTTTCTAAATAGAAGCTGGCAATAAAACAAGTAATATCCATTAAAAGGCTTGTGTTATGCTTTGAATTGCATTATCAACTGTGTAAGGCTTTATGGGTAGCTGTGCAATTTTCTTTTTCATTTAGCTTTTTGGTCATACAAAAGAAAATTATGAAATCATTAAATCACTGTTAAAGAAGTTTGGAAAAAAATCTATTCCATTCCAAAATATTCCAGAGAACATTATACCATAGCAGGGAACATTTTCAGGTATTATGATAGAATTTTCTATAAAATCTTTCATAAATTTTTCTCTATAAAGATTCATCCTTAAACAAATAAACTGGAACTGATAGAATGAAAATGCTCATTTCAAATCTTTTTCTCATTAAGAGATTTCTATCACAAATTATTGGCATTTTTACTTTTATAAACATGTTTTATAAGGCTGGACCAAGTATGACTATATTTTCAAAATATGCTGGAACTCATAAAAGATGCATTTTTGAGATTTATCCAGAGCCGGGCTTTGGACTAAATTCTCAAAAAATACATCTGAGAGCCCTTTATATCAATAATGTCCAGTAGGTTAGTGGGGATGCAATTTGTAATCCTGTAAAGTAGGGTCACAGAAGTTCCAGGTAATCAGCATACATAAACAAAAATTGAGTTAGAAGTGCACACAGAAGAGCTTATTATTTTATCCATATTTTTTAAGGTGATTACTCTAAAAATGTTCTCTTACAAATATGTCTTTTTAAATTTGTTATGTTATTTTCAGAGAGAAGTCTGCTAAAATTATATTCATCAATTCTGATCATGCCACTATAAATTGAATCTATTTCTGACTGGTTACTATGGTCTATACTATGAGGAGACTAAGTTTTAAGATTAATCAGATTGAACTGAATGACTTTCAAGGAATCAAACAGAATTCATGATTTTAAAGGCGCATAATTCACTGAGGAATTCATGTTTTCCATTCTGTAATAAAATAAGATTAAAGATCAAAGAGCAAGATTGAATCCTTTGTAAATATATATTAGATTTAATCAAGTAGATAGATAGATGGAAAGATAAGCAAGAAGAAGGAAAAAGGAAAATAGATGAAGTGATGGAATATTCTCTCTCTCTCTCTCTCTCTGTCTCTCTCTCTCTCTCACACACACATTCTCAAACCCATACACACACATCTGCCAGGAGAAGGACACTCCTGTCAAACCTACGACCTATGGGCTCTGCTCCTATCCATGCCACTCCGGTGGCCCATAGGATGTAACCCTCAGGTTTAAAGGGTGGGGTCGACCCTGGGCAAGTCGCACTTCACCTTAAAACTTCATTTCTCAGGCTGGAGGTTTACTCTGAACATTGGCCCTGCCATCTATGGTCCAAATGCTGTGGAGAACCATCCCCAAAATCTTTGTTTGCAAAGCCAAGCCATTCATTAATTTAGGCATGTATATATATATATCATCATCATCATCATCAGCCATTAT
>VCCN01004667.1:4217877-4231331 GCA_006491835.1 Architeuthis dux
ATAGTAGAGGCTATCAGAAAGGCAAAGAGTTTAAAACACGCCGTTCCACAGACTATACCGGCAAACAACAGATGCTTTCACTAAAGGATAAAAATGGCAAAATTATCAAAAATAGAGATACATTGACAAAAGTAACAGAAGGATACTATGAAAATTTGATACACCTCAAAATTAAACATACCACAAACAAATAAACCTATAGATACTAGCGATATCCGAGACATAACGGTAGAAGAAGCGGTATCAGCACTACAAAATATAATATAAGCTCCAGGCGAGGATAGCATAACAACAGACCTCCTAGAAGATGCAGAAGAAATCTTGCACAGAGGACTAGCACAGCTATTCAATGTATAAGAGAAAGAAAAGTTCCTAAGAACTTTTGTCTGAAAACCAGTTTAGAATAGCACAGAGAGCCATGGAAAGAGCAATGCTAGGAATAATAATAGAGTGAAAGATATAATACAACTAATTAAGCAGCAAAAGTGGAGATGGGCTGGCCACCTAGCAAGGATAGATGACAATAGAGGGGGGAAAACACTAACCGATTGGTACCCATGGGACAGTAAATGAAGTAGGAAAAGACCAGACACAAAGATTTGCCTGTAAGACTTGGCAGAGATTAGCACAAAATAGGCAGTCATGGCAGGAGATGGGAAAGGCCTTTGTCCAGCAGTGGACTCGTATTGGATGATGATGATGATGATGATGATGATGATGATGATGATGATGATGATGATGATGATGATGATGATGAGTAGGAGGAGGAGGAGGAGGATGAGGATGGAGGATGGAGGATGTGTGCTTTTACCATTATTTTTGTTTGATATGCTTAAACTAGTTTTAAATAAGTGTGATGTTTTATCTGTGCCTTGTTTATGTTGACTGAATAAATTCTAAGGCTACTAAAAACTTTATAAAAATGACTGAATAATTTTGAAACGATATAAGATTATATATTTGACAACTGCACATACATATACACACACACTCACAATATATATATATATATATATATATGTGTGTATAGTTCAATATTCACACAGTTGTTCCCATGGCAGTGAATGTGAACATGCATCTGAGCATAGCTGAACATGTTCTACAACTGATATAACAATTGTAAGCCTGTATTAATAAAATTAAGCAGAAATGAGTTGTGATCTGTATAAATGGTTGAGTTAAATGCATAGAGTTGAAAAGAAAAAGGTTGTAAAGCTCCATTTCCTCTTCTCCTACCACTTACTCAAGATATAGCAGAATACATGAGTAGAACAATTGAAATTGAAAAGATTTTCATTCCCATTATGTATAATAGAAATTCATGAGAGTGAAATTGCAGGTTAAAGGTGTTTTTAGTATTCTATTTTTATTTATTTAATTATATTTTGTGTTTCCTGTAGAGATGATTTAACTAGGTTTAATGGAAGTTTTCCTTCTTAGAGTGTGTTTGTGTGCAGATACTTATTTTTGAGAAGTAGATTTAGAATAAGAAATGTACAATTATCCCAAAAGCCAATGGCTGGATTTGAAACTATACATTTCTAGTCTGATTTTTTAGCACACAGAATCTGTTGTGCATGACTTAAAATGTGTTAAAATCATATGTAGCTTGAGCACACATATACATATATACATATATATATATGTGTGTGTGTGTATATGTAGACATAGGGAGTGATCATAGAATGGTAGTGTGCAGAACTAAATATAACTTTAAAACTGAAAGGAATAAAATGATTCTCAAGAGGAAGAGATGCCCCAATAAGATAGAGATAGAGAATATTAGCAACTTCAGAGTAGTGATAGAGAACAGATTCCAGGACTTGTGGAATACTGACAGTGACATAGAGGAAAAGAGTAATAGTCTGACAAATATAATTAAGGAAACAGTAGAGATGGTAGGCAAGAAGACATTAAAGCAGGGAAAGCAACATTAAAACTAATCAAACAGAAGAAATATGGAGATAGAAACTAAAGAAGATGAAAACAATAAAAAAGATTAACATGGATCAGAGAGAGGACTAGAGTGAAAAATATAATACAACTAATTAAGCAGCAAAAGTGGAGATGGGCTGGCCACGTAGCAAGAAGAGATGACAATGGATGGGGGAAAAGGCTAACCGATTGATGCCCATGGGACAGTAAACAAAGTAGGAAAAGACCAGATACAAGATGGAGGGTCACAATAGAAATGTCTGCTGGTAAGACTTGGCAGAGGTTAGCACACGATAGGATGTCATGGAAGGAGATGGGAAAGGCCTTTGTCCAGCAGTGGACTTATAACTGCTGATGAAGATGATGAACATTTAGAAAACAGAAGATTTTAACCATATTCCATAGAAGATAATGTTTTGAAACACAAATCTCTGCTGTTTCAACCCAATTCAACTATTGTCACTTTAAATAAGAACAGTAGATTCAATTTCTTCAGCAACTATATTAGATTTCACCAGAAAACGTTCTAGTAAAAAACTGTCATGTTGCGATAAAATTAAGACCTAACCTGAAAGTATTTTAGATGGAGGCTGAGACTATGGATTTAATTAAGATCTCAGAACCCAAATGACACATCTTGCAAAGAAAATTCTTAAATACAAAACATTAATCAGCTTAAATTGTGCTATCAAACATTTATTTGTTCCAATTAAGCAAAGGTTCCATACAAATCTCCTAGATAACCAAACAATACATGAAGAGTTCTTTACAAATTCAATTACTCAGGATAATTAATTAATTTTGAAGTGTGTAGATGATGAAAGTATTCCAGAGAGAGCCTGAAGGGTCTTTGGAAAATAACTACATTGGTATTTTTTGATACAATGACCTTTCAGATACAATCAACTAAAAGCATTTCTTCAGAAACTCTTTTAAGAAAATATGTTCTTACATTCTTCTCCTTTTCTCATTTCAGAAATTAATTTAATTTTTGGATTTGTAGGTATACTGTCTTCAAAACACACATTTAATATTTACGCAGCATGAAAATCACACCTAAGACAGTATTCACTCAAGATAGTCTAATTAGAATTTAAAACATGTTGGCAAACTTGTAAAACACGGGTAACATGAATCATTCTAAAATGTTGATTGGCCATTGTATTTTCTTCAGGTATTGTTTTCCTTAGGAAAGAAAATTCAAAAGAAAAATATGAGTACTCTTTTGAGGTTTGCTACTCCTTATTCATGTCAGCTTCTGCCACATTATATGACGAGTTAACCATCAACAATTCACCATCATATACAATTCCCTACCAACAATTCACCCCTGAACAATTCATAGCTAGGAAGAGAAATTTAACATTTCTTTGTAGAAATTGAATAGCTTAGGTCTAATTTTAAATGAAGAGTTGTTTATTTTTATTTGTTATAAAAGAAAACGTTTTATTTTTTATAAAAGCCTTTAGATACACAGGATATAAACAACAAGAGAAAATACAAACACAGGTGAAGAACTAATTACTGTCCCTGTTTAAAAAAACAATTCGTTAACAATAATACTAAACTATAAACTGTGAATTTTCAGTAACTCCTTATGACTTTCATTCTTACTTTTTAAGAAGTCGAGGCTTTGATATCTGAGAGTCCAAAATTTGTTTGGAATTAAAATAACAAACGATACAATTTAAAAGAGAGTAGATAGAAAGTAAACATCCAAAAGTCTAATTAAATTTCAATTTATTTGTTTCATAATGTCTATCAGTCTTTTTAAATGGCTATTTACAATATAAGTTTCATAAGCAATCAGACTTTGTGAAAAATCTTAATAGTTAAAAAGGAAAAACTGAAAAAAACAAAAATGTCCTTATGAAAGTAAAAATACTGTAAGCAATAGTAAATTTTTTTTATGTACACCTGAAAAAGAAATCTATAATGAAAATAATGTAATTTATTTCATACCTGTCTCATTAAATTCATGCATGTAATTCTTTTTCAATTGTGCTTAATTGTATAATTTTAGTTCTTTCTGCTTAGTTTTTGTACTTATATTGGATGATAGTACAATTAAACCACATACTTACTCATACTCATACTAACACTAGTACTTAATTAACTAGTGCATACAATTTTAGAATTGTTCATACAGGATCAAATATTTAATATTAATGTAAATGTATTAAAAATCAGATGAAAATTACTTTAATTCAGCAATGTCATTTTCACCTAATATTGGTAATAGTATAAAACAAATCTGACCAGAAACAAGCGCACAGCAAATCCACACATTGTCCAAAGCTCTGCCACCCCTGGTGACCTATATTTTGGGGAGACGTTTCTAAGCCAAATTTCCTATAATTTGTTGCTCTGTTTGTACTACCTTGCAGAAAGGCTTTATCTCTATTAACAACCCCTACCAAACAGCTCTGCTTCAATAGCATCGACATATGCTTATGAATTCAAATAGAAATGATTCTAAAACTATTTGCTGATTCGTAATGTTGCTCGAAACAAGTTCTATTACAAGACGATCCGCAGGAAAAAGGAAATTATTAATTAACAAAAATATTTAATACTGACTGAATCGGTGGGCTTCTAAACACATTTTGGTTAGGAATCCACATTTCGGAGCTTTGAACATACGTCATGACATTGTCTTCGATCACGACAGCTTTGGTTGTTGTTTCAAGCCTGGCATGTATCTTCATCGGGTTTTTTTATCTGAAAATAATTTATTTTTTCAAATCTGGACGCATACTCAGAACTTGTGTAGAATTGCTCTACTGTATGCTGAAAAATTATGTTGTAATGTTTATATATATATGTATGTTAAATCAATAAGTAATATATGTATATGTTAAATCAATAAACATGCCGAAGCAAGCTCCGAGCAGCCCCCATTCTGTTTCTGGTCCCAGAATGTGGACCGGAAATGGGAATGGGGGAAGGCTCAGTTCTGTCATACATGTTATCTTGTTCCGTCTTCTTTTCTTAACACTCTTAAACACTGTTATGAATCAAATGCATTCTAATCTCACACAGCTAGAACAGAAAGACTAACAAAGTGAACAGAGGCTCTAAACACAACAAGAACGTTACATACGTGACAAGCCAAAATATATCCATCGTCATATGATAAAGAGAAAACTTATATAATAAAGTAGAATGTTGTAAACTTTACCTTTCATATTTTAGTTTAAAAAGAAATGAGTTTCTGTCTTAACCTAAGTAATTATAAAATATATTACAATTAATTCCCTCTAGTAACACAATAAGGGAGAATAGAATTTATTTTAATGGAATGAACTTAATATAAATTTCTTGTTAGATTAAAATCAATGCATGAAGCACGTGCTAAAATTTCATAATTACATAGTTACCTCCCTTAGTTGTTTTTTCTTCTTGTTAGTGGGCGATACATTACTGTATGTACACTCACCTCAAGGGCGTAATCATTGACTGATTATCACCAAATTCAGACAGGATGTGTATTTTTAATATACCTTGAAGTACTCTTTTCGATTTTACTGAAATACATTTTTCTCAGGTTTTACGAGGGGGGTTCTATTTACAATGTAACTATAATGTGGAACTTGGCCCTGACTTTCTGCCATAGCTTTAAAATTAAAATTAGTATTGTAAAAAACCAAAACAAAAGTTAATTCCTTTGACTGATTTATTTACTTTCTTTGAGGTGTGAAAGAATTTTTTTTTCACTTATGTTATGTTTTTTATAAAGCTTTTTATTTTTTGAAAGCTGTGTTATTTCAGTTTATTGCTATTGACAATTTTCCCATTTTGTAAGACAGGAAAAGGATAACATTAATAAATGGAATTGGAAAAGTGACATTAATAAGATGAATAAAAGAAAAAGTAAGTAAATAGAAAAATCAATAATATTGTCTACATAAGTCAAATCAATAAAGTAATAAAAATGGTTTTAGTGAATAAATGGTGAGTGGTGACAAACCTTAAGTTTGAACCATTATCCATTTTGCTCATTTTTTCTTCTTGTTCGTCCTTATAGCAGGTGGCAAATTTCCGTGTGTCTGTAGTGTCTGTGTGTACGCAGATGCCCCAGGACATAATTTTTGACCGATCCCCACCAAATTCAGACAGGTCTTGTATTTTTAATATATCTCAAATTGTGTTTGCATACGAAAGCAGCATGCCTGAATAAATGAGTAGTTAACATGCTGACTGATTTCCAATCCAGTGAAATCTGCCTAGTGTCTAACAGTGTTAAAATTCTATAATTGACATCAATTTAGAATATTGAATACTCCAGATTATATACATTTAGAATAAAATCAATAAAACACATTTGATGAACTAGGTAATATATAAATCATGCAACATTTAGAATACTGAATACAAAATTAAGAATACTGAATACAACATTTAGAATACTGAATACCCTGAATTCTATAAATTTAGAATAAAACCTATAAAACATATTTGATGAACTAGGTAATGTATAAATCATGCAAAATTTAGAATACTGAATAGAAAATTTAGAATACTGAATACAACATTTAGAATACTGAATACCCCAAATTCTATAAATTTAGAATAAAACGAATAAAACATATTTGATGAACTAGGTAATGTATGAATCATGCAAAATTTAGGATCAGTCTTGGTTTTCTTGTGAAGGAAAATACTCATACATATATTTTGTTCATTACTTCCATTGGACTAATTTCTAATCAATAACTTTTTCTAAAAATCAAATTGCTACAAACAATGTGGAATGTGCGTGCATTTTATAAACTTTGTATATAAACGATAGACAATATTTTCCCTATGAAATTTCTTAATTGTTTTCAGTGGGAGACCCCATTAACAAATATCTGCTTGACTGACTTGACAATCTGAATTTGAAATACTTATCTAATTACTTTGTCTGGTGTAGTACTAAATCAATTAGATTGTTACTAGGTCATTCACTTGATTGGATGCTCAAACCTCAATAGTATGAATGGGTTAAGAAATTGTAGTGTAAAATTTTCAACTTGTTGTTCTCAGCAATCATCATAAATGCAACAGATTGATCGCAGCCAACAGCAGGCATGGATTCTTTAAGTAAGGCTCTTTATACCAGCTGATAGGCTCTTACAAGTAAACTATATACAATGATGGAGCTTTTGTTGATAATAATGTGGTTGCTATTATGAATTGTACAACTACAAGAATAGATTGTTAGTAATGGAGTGACTTGAAAAGAATTGACTAAGCCTATATACCTGCACTTAAGCTGCAATTTTCACTAATCAGAATTGGATGTTATAAAATAGAAAGGAAATAAACATTTTTTTTAAATGTAATCAGTGGAGGGTGGATATATTTTCAGTGGAGAGTAGTTGATTTACATCTTCCTGTGATGTTAATGTAGATGTTCATCTGTATCATTATTTTGTTACGTTTGGTTTCGTGAACAAAGATTTGGTAGGCTTTATCACATCTGTTGCAGGCCCTATGCGGGAGATACAGGACTTTCTGCAGCAGTTGCAGGAGAAAGTCTGGCTGCCAGAGGGAGCACTCATCTTGTGGAGCTGGCTTCTTTCTTCTGCTTTTGCTCTGCATTTAGTTTCGGCATGGGATGTTGCTTGGTAGACCTTGCAACACCATGCATTCTTTTCGGCTGCTTCTTTTGTCCAATGGCTGGGGTTGATACCACAGGAGATGAGGGTCCTTTTCAGGGAGTCCCTGTATCTCTTCTGTGGGGCACCACTTTTTCGCTGGCCATGGGCTAGTTCTCCAAAAAGGAGACTCTTTGGCAGCCGATAGTACTCCATCCTCGCCATGTGGCCTGCCCATCGCAGGTGGGTCTTTTGCAGCATGGCCTCAAATCTTGTGGCCCTATCTATCCTGAGGATCACATTGTTTGTGATGAAGTAACACCAATGCACTTTGAGGATGGTGTGGAGGCAACGCTCACTGTGTTGTATAGAACATAATAAGGGGCGTACCAAAGTGTTTGTTTGGTTGGTCAACAATTCTTTCCCTTATTTTGTCAGCACACCCACTTTATCAGCAAATTAGAGACCTGCACAATAAAAATACATTATATATAAATTAAAATATTTATGATGTGATGGAGAAAAGTAAAGAAAAATGATTTTTGCACAACATTGGATGACCTTTCTAATTAAAAGAATAACTATATATATTTTGACCTGATTTTGCCCCTTGAAAATAGGAATACTGCTACTATTTCATCTGAAAAACAATACTCGTACCCTAAATACTGATTTACCTAAAAATAAAAATACATTTTTTAGAAGGTGTCTAGAATGTGTACTCATGTGTATTTGCAAGGTTCTAGGCCAAAAGGTGTGTCCGGTTGTGCAGACAAAAGAATAAAAGAGTCCAAGAAAATCCCCTAAAATGCATTAAAAAACTGTTAAGTATCATTAGTTATTCCCCTTAGGCAGAAGAATTCTGCTAGGGGGCGCTGTTTTATGTTCTGCTCAATGAGCAGCCATTATTGTATTGTGTTATTAGTAGAAGAAAGAGCTCAGAAGGACACACATGTTCGGTTGACCACGGTCATTATATGAATAAAGGTTCTCGCATTTTTAATCTGTTAATATCTGTCATTAAACCAAGCTTACAAAAACATTTCCCAAAATCAAAAAAAATGTGTGTCCATTAGCACTGACTCAAGATTGAAAGAGTCCACCCACACAAAAAATTCCAGACGTCTAGAAGATGTCTAGTTGAATACTTATGTGAATTTGGAAGGCTTTGAACCAAATGGTGTGTCTGGTGGTGATGACACAAGATTAAAAGAGCAAAATAAAGCCAAACAGAATTTGCATTAAAAAAGAATTTCCCAAAATCAAAACAAAACGTTTTTAGAAAATGTGTAGTGAAGTACTCATGCAGATTTGTAAGGTTCTTGGGCAAGTATTGTGTCTGGTAGCACTGACAAAGATTAAAAGAGTCTCAAAAACGACGAAAAAAAATTTATTTTTTAAAAAAATTCCCAAAGTCTAAAAATATATTTTTAGAAAATGTCTAGTGGAGTAGTCATGCCAATTTGCAAGGTTCTACACCAAATGGTATGTCCAGTGGTGCTGACACAACAAGAACAACTAAGTGAAAAGGGGAGAATACCTTACCACTTGGGTCAGTGATCGTAGCTATGGTGATTCAATAATAACACTTGGTGTCTTTTCTCTCACCTGGCGTCTCTTGTTAAATGGTGAGAAAAGCCTGAGAGAAGCAATGTCAGAAGAAGAAACTGCTTGAAAAGATTTGCACTGTCATTTGATTAAATAAACACTATTCAATTTTCAGCGTCATGTGTTATTGAAAATCTGTCACTTGAGAGAATTTAAAGCTAGTTATGGAGTACTTGATGGAAACTGGAGATAGAAAGAGTAAGAAAGATGAGAAAGAACCACAGAACACTATATTGGATTTGTTCAGCATGGCCTCATTTGATATAAACCAACATATTTGACGTTGCAATAAAGAATAAATGCATTACAAAATGAAAAACATTAAAAGTATTGCATTATTATCAGTAGGGATGATTGCAGATCCATAATTTTAGTAATATGGTATTAGCATTTATATACATACTAGTTAACCCCCCGGAATAACTTCAGCACATTGCAACAGTGGGCCAAATCTATGCAAATGAAATTTCATCCCAACAAATGCAAGGTCATGCACCTAGGTAGAAACAACAAAAAAAGGAACCGCACCATGATTAAAGATGATGGAACACAACACACACTGAACGAAACTACAGTGGAGAAAGATCTTGGCGTTTATCTAGACAACTCACTTAACTTCACTATGCATATACAAAACAAAGTGAATACAGCTACATAAGACATTCATTTAAATTCAACAATGAGGAGAGCTTCCTACTACTGTACAAGTCTCTGGTACATCTCCCATCTTGAGTTTGCTTCCTGCATATGGTCTCCTAATCTGAAGTACAATTCAGATGCCATAGAAAGAGTTCAGAGGAGAGCCACCAAGATCATTCCGAGATTTGGAAATATATCCTACACTGAAAGATTAAAACAACTTAATCTAGAAACCCTTGAATACAGAAGAAAACGTGCTGACCTACTAGAGGTCTATAGAATCTGGAACATCATACATAGATTGGATACTGACGTTCATTGCTGAAAATGTCTTGATAAGAAAATGCTGACTTCATCTATCTGCAGTAAAACCAGAGGACACAGCCATAAACTACAAATTCAGACCTCCACTGGTATTAGAAAAAATTTCCTCTCGGCAAGAGTGGCAAACGCATGGAGCAGCCTAAGTGAAAAGACGTCATATCCAAGAATATCAATATTTTTAAAAATAATCTTTGTTCTGATATCAGACATACCACATTTAACTACCATTTTTCTTATTAGTTTAAACCCTGCCCAAATACACTGAAGCTGGCTTAATGACACAATTAACTGCTGTTAAAAAAAGCCTATTTCAAGTATATTCAAGTATATGTATTAGAATTTCTGAGGTGATTTCTTTTTTTAGAAAAGAACTAATGAATTTATTTCAGTGCAAGGGTCAATTGTTTCAAATGGTGTGTAGAAGGTTTTATGACCGAAACTGTTACCTTAAAGCGGAAAAATCCATTGTTATGTACAGAGAAACAGAAAATATTACACTGTTCATTATATAAGTAGTTATATCATTAATAACATACCCTAGCTTTATATATTTCCCACAAAATGACCGTCAAACAAATGTTGAAGAATGATTTCTTTTAACTCCATGTAAATTTAGAAGGAGACCTACTCTCACTTGCTTAAGAGGGCTAAAGCTCTATCGTATATACGTAAACTCCCATCTTTGTACCATTCATTTTACAATAGAATAATCAAGACAAATGTATACTTTCCTCGGGTAGAGGGGGCATGAATTATGAATCTGTCAGGACCAATAACAGTTAAAGCTTGACCTCAGCAAAGGTGAGGCTGTTGATGCTGAATTTCATGACACAAAGTGACACAATCTTCCAAAGAAATCTGCATAATCTTGCATCAAGTCCTGGCTGTCATATATCTAACGGGATTGATGTTTTAAGTTGCACTAAACATTACTTGCATTACACTCAAGATATCACATTACAAGCAAGATATTTTGCCACTGCAGCTGGCAAAAGTTTGGTTTCTTTTCTCCTGAAATCCTAGTTATAAAATACTAAGAGTTAACAGCTACACACACAGACATCAGATAGGAGAAAACCCACAGTAACTCTTGTAGGAGACAGTCTCACTCACCACAACATGACAGTGAGTGAAAAGTATACCAGTCTAGCTGTCTTAAATAGATACACGCAAATGTAGATTAGGAAAATGATATTCAAACATCATATAACAGCTATTTACATTGAAATAGATACTATAAACCAGTGGTTCCCAACCTTTTTGAGTCATCCCCACCTTTTTCAATAAGATTACTAGTATTCGCAGGGAATACCAGTAATCTTATTGACAAAGGTGGGGGATGACTCAAAAAGGTTGGGAACCATTTATTAAGTTGCAACAAAGAATAATTTCAAATAATAACTTTATTTTATGTATAATTAGACAGCTTCATACTAAGAATTAGTTTAATTTCATAATTGTACAGCTGCTGCTGTGTATTTGATACTCAAAGAAAGCAAGTGAAAATAATTAGAACACATCATTTGAAATTCCAATGTATTACTAGAAAAATATGAATACATATATAGACATCAATGTGATCTCTGTTCTTGTTTGTTTGCTACTAGTCCTTTGTTTGATTTGTGAGAGAGCACATCTTAAATCATTCTCAACTTGGAGCTTATTTCAAGCCTTCGACTTGATAGATAGATGTGCAGAAAACCATATCTTTAGACTGGAGTTATATTTTAGCTAATAGCCTTATTCCAAATACCCCCCTGTGGGGGAATTCACCCCTGGTTGGGAACCACTGCTATAAACCAATAAATTCTGTGCAACAGGTTACAAGTTGATTTTTCTACTTAACCCATTAATTTGAGAATGCCACTTTGATATTATTACTACTCAACATACCATCCATCGTTGCTATGTTTTAACCCTTTACATATGAAGTGGCATCACATTAACTGATTAAGACAAACATTCACATTTTGCACTCAGCTGACCAAGAATATAGAAAATGAAAACTTATGGTTTTTCATAATACAGTATATTTTTATTACACATAAACTCATAATTATCCATTTTAAGTAAGTATTTTGAGTTATTCCCCCTAGGCACGAGTGCACTTACCAACTTCCAGTAAGGGGGGCGCTGTTTTACGTTCTGGTGAATGCGCAGCCATATTGTTATTATTATTAGTAGATCAGAGAGCTCAAGAAGACACGTGTGTGAATCATTGAACGCAATCTTTGCGAATATATGAATAAAGGATCTCTGTGAGTACGGCTTCTGATTGCATTTTTAATCTGTTAATATCTGTTATTATACCAACCTTACAATCCATACAATCATTATTTTATACTTCATATATTTCATGTTGCTATCAGAAAGGAAAATGCTCGAAAACTTAGATTGCCCAACATTTGTGGATTCCTCATTTTTCCAACTTCTTTCTTGTTTTCGTTTTACTCTTATTTTTCTCTTTAATACCAACTTTCATATCTTACTTTACTATATTACTTTTCCCGATATTTTTCTACCATTTTATTACAACTGATTCATCGGTCAGAGATTCTGATCTTTTCAGTTGCACCTTTGCACATTCTCTCCTCATTTTCCTGCTTGCGTGCAAAGAGAACTTGACAGTTTCTGATGTGCTGTTGCATATATAATCCATTACCAAAGAAGAAGAAAAAAAGAGATAAATGCAGTTATTTCTGGATCAGTTTTCAGCGTGACAAAAGAAGGGTAAGGTCACTAACAAGTTTAGAATGAAGCAATCCGAAGAGAGTAAAGGAAGGGGAAATGGAAGAACTTCATGCAAGAAGGAGAAAACGAAGGAAAGAGAAAGAAAACAGTCAAAAGTAAGAGAGAGAGAGTGAGAGAGAAAAATAGAAAATAAAGAAAGAAAATAAACATGAGAAGAATAGAGAAAAATAAGGATCTGAATAAAATAAGAAGGATTCATGATAAGATGTAAATTGAAACAATAGAAAAGTAAAAAGAAAAAAAACAGTGTATATACATAATATTCTGTGTACATTAACCTTATTATTTACCTCTGTCAAATAAGTTGGAAAGAAGTATATGTTTTTGGTTGCATCTGTTTGTTGGGTCACAATTTTTCCTGTACGCAAGATATCTCCAAAAGTTCTAAATGAGTGGATCCATGCATAATTATCTCCCCTACATCGTAGTTACATGTCCAAAATGGATAATAACATCAGTCTTTTTTTCTTGTCCGCAAGATATCTCCAAAAGTTCTAAATGTGCGGATCCATACACAATTACCACATAAATGATTTAAACAGGTTTTCTCAAACTTTTTGCACCCTGAGACTGAGTGAAGCATTTTTGGAACCTAAAATATATATATATATAGAT
>VCCN01004667.1:4245809-4255809 GCA_006491835.1 Architeuthis dux
GAAATGCGCGCGCAGCTGACGCTCATTGTTACCCAGCCTACTAAGTTAGTCAGCCCATAGGCTTCGTGCTATCTCCTCGTGTTCGGTTTTGTGACGTTGTATGAGAACATCTCTGCGATCTGCATAACACTTTGTGTGAAACTCAGCAAACCTGATACCGAGACCCTCGAAATACTTCGTCGGGCTTTTGACGAACATTCTTCAGGTCGAACACAGGTTTTCGAGTAGCACGCACGTCGAGTGTCGGTTCAAGATTACTATAATTCACCAAATGTCTTTTTTGTCAATCTGTCTGTCACCTTTTGATGTTTTTTTTGTTATTCTACCTAAAGTAGTTCTCAATTATTTTTTATGAAAAGCCTGGAAATAATCTAATAGTCTATATGGAATCACAAACCCATTTCTTCTCTAAAGTATTCCATTTTCTTCTAATTCTTATTTGTTTTCTAGGGCTGTTGTGTCTGAACACTCTCTACTGAAAATAAATAATGTACATAAAATGTTCTTGTGTTTTTTAAGCGGTACGGGTAAACTGGAAAACAAAATTCTAACAAGACCTTGAACAGTGCAGTTATTTAACATTTTGAAACAAATTAAGCCACTATTCAAGGTATATCTGTATAACGTTTGTAGATTCGAGAGTCGTTAGGTCGATTAGCATCCTTCTTAGATTGGAATATGCCAGAGTGTCTGTCCCTAAAGTCTAAACCTAGCTTTGCCAATATTCAAATATACTAATGTTACCACAAGTACAGCCATGTCCGTGTGTGTGTGTGTTAGTCACATGATGGTCACACTGAAATAGCAAGATACAACTAGCTTGAGTACGCTCGTACTCACACTCTAATAATAGGACGTACTTAGAAAGAATCGATTTTATTCGATTGGTATTAGGGTAGAGTCTTTGTAAAAAGATGCCCGACTCGAACTGTTGCTTGGTATTCAGAGAGACTGCAGATAAAAGTGCTATATTAAATTATACGAAGAGAAGAGACGGTTCGGCTTTTATGCAAGATAGGAACAGAAATATATATAAGGAAATAAATAAACATAATCGCAGGTGATCAATAGTTTGTTTATAAATAATGGTGGATTTTCTGAATATTTCAATGCTCATTTACATACTTTTCTGAACTGCAGGATTTATAGATACTCGTGTAGCGGTCATATTTCTCAGAGTACTAAAATAGGGTTAAAAACATTAAACTGGCTTTGTCACCTCGACGGGGCCAGCTCTGAACCCTATGAAGTACGAAACTAAATATTAGCTTCCTTTTTGCGTGACGTCAGCACGCCTATAAAAACCCTAGTTTTTAGATTATCTTGGCCATTGAAGCCTGTTACCTACAGCGCCTCTTTCGCCCCTGCCTATTTCACTGGCACGTAAAAACATCTCTTCCCTTTTCCACTTAATGTTTGGGGTCGCCTAGGCCCCATTTTCTAACTACGGACATTACTTCAAATGCCGTCTATTCTTACTCCAAATCTTCGGTCATACGTACTCCATTCCTTTTCGCCACAACTAGGAATGAATGCCTCAAATATAGGCCCTTACGAGGATTTACATGACCAACGGTGATTAGTTTCTGTTAAAATCAGTTTTAGCGGAGCAATTCCTTAAATGTCTTCCTGACCAGAACTATCTTTACTACATGCCTGGCATTTTCTACTTTCTGTCAAAAGCCCTCATTTTCACTTAACATCCGATTTCTTTTGCTGAGAGCAGACATCATTAGGCGTAATTATCACCTAAATATTTAGTTCACATAACTAACGCTGCATTCTCACAAAACCCATTTCGGAACTCGAAAACCGGCTGTACATATATGTATATTCCTATTTATTGTACCCTTTTTCCGTACAATGTTTTTTTTATTAAATATAACCTTTTTTCATTTTAAATCTGACGCCTTTTTGTTTTGATTCCTTTGTTTGAATTGACCGCCAAAAACCAATATGGCCGACTTTCCGTCCTCCTCCTTCTTGACCACGTGACCTCCTTCTTCCCTAACCAGGACGCCAACTGCTATTTCTGCTGCTGCTACCGGCAACCATGACAGGTCATTTCGGCCATTGCTTTTTCACCGCTAATTTCGAATATAGAAACGATACACATTCACTTCACAACTAAAATAACTTCTCCCCTCTTTAAAATTTATTAATCCCTTACAATTACCAACCTTGTAAAAAAAACAACTCTACACTCGTGTTGCACTTTTAAAACAAATTACAAAATAAAGAATGGAAGAAAATAATAATTGCATAAATAATAATCTAACTATTTAAAGACTATTGTCTATTCGTCACGCTATTCCAAACCGATATACAAAATAAAAAAATCACTACAGCAATTTGATCGCCTGAGGTAGACTTTTGTAGTCCGATAACATATACATGAGCTACTGATACAAAGATGGGATTACTAGGATTTCAAGCCACACGTATTGTCACTCAGTCAAATTGGGTAGGGGGAAGCAGATATCAAAGCTGCAAAGATCTCTCGACAGACGGCCCGATATTTAAAAAATAAAAACCAAAATGACTTTAGTATCGGCATTATTCAATACTTTCAATAATGTAAAAAGACAGAAGTGGAGTGGAATACTAGGTCCTGACAAAGGTGTGAATCTGTTCACGGTGCAAGGCTTAAGACTAGTTTTATGGTAGTCGGGGTACAGTAGCGGCAATGTTGTGGCTGGCATATTCTTATGATATGTTGTGTGTCGTTTATACAAAAAGATCTCTTGGTGAATGATACGTGAGGAGAAATAGACATGGTTTGGTTGCAAAGATAGAAACCTAGGGACATACTGAGTGAGAGAAGACAGTCTACAGTGAGAGAACCCTTGGTCATTTGCGCCTGGGTCATTTGCGTCCCGGTTATTTGCGTCCCGGCCATTTGCGTCCCGATCTACTTATAAACAAACCCCCATCTCTCTCGCTCGCTATATTGTAAAAAGAGTCGTATTTAGGGTTTCTGATTAAATTACACCCTTTTAGAGATATATAGTTCTATTTTAGTAAGTTTAGTTGTTTATTAAATCTAATTGCAAAGCACATATTTTAGGGTCAGGGTTAGTATTAGGGTTAGTAGTCCTCAGGGTTAAAGTTGAAATTAACAACAATAACAGATTAAATATTTTTTTCGGTAAAGATTTATGTGTCAGCGGGCCGCAATTGACCAGGACGCAAATGACCGGGGCCGCAAATGTCTAGGGACGCCAACGTCTGGCGTATTTGACCTGGACATAAATGATCGGAGACGCATTTGACCGGGACGCAGTTGTCCAGGACGCAAATCACCTGTCACCGTCAACAACACATTGGTTTCTAAAGTAGTAGCAGTGAGGGTCAAGGAAATCCGTCGATAGATTAAGGACTGATAAAGCGAAAAGGAGCAAGTCTGCACTGTTTGCTTAAACTCTCGGGCAAGAAAAAGCCACAACACACAATGGTATAGCGACTGATGTCAGAAGTGGAATATAAAGCTGTGAGATAATTTTAAATAGAATACATATTACATTCTTTCTTTGTAAACAGCTATAACAAAATGTATTTCTAAAACCATGATTTACATGAGATGGTTTTAATTTATATCAGCAATTCTTGATACTTGTTTAGGAGTACAAGTAATATTTGAAGGGAATAAAGTTAAGGATAAATGTAGAAGAATTCCTCGTTCAAATGTAGCAGCCAAATTGTAGCTAGTAGCTGTAGTAGCAATTCTTAGTAGCAGTAGCCATGGTGGAAAATAGAAGCAGCAGCAGCAAGTTGTCATGAGGGACGAAGAGAAAGAAGCAAGCAGTAGCAGGGAGCCGAAAAAGTCTTTATGCGGTTCAAACCTGCCGGAAATGACATATTTGAATAGCGAGCCCAAAAAAGGCGTCCATTTTGAAAAGGTTTTAAAATATTGAGCCGTAAAGTAAACGTAATTTCGATGAGAAAGACGAAATGCAAAAGTATAAATTGGCATGACGTTTGATAAAACAATACATTTAAAATGGTACATGCATTTAGGTGAAAAACGTAAAACGTATAGAGAGGTTTAAAGAGAGATCGTACGAATGAAGAGTAAAGATAAAGAAGTTTCTGCCACTTGTAGTTTTATGTACCGAAAATGATTTGTCTTGATGTAGAATGGGTTATATTCGAACCTGGATAATTTGCGGCCAAGGCAAGGAAATCAATTTAGAAATGAAAGGTAAATGACAAAAAGGAAACTAAACCGGCGTAGAAAGAGAAGTCTCTTATCAGGAAACATATGTTAAGGCATTTGGCCTCTAGCCTGGTGTGTCGAAACCATAAAAGTGAACTCTGGTCATGGTAATCTCCGGGACTTATATTTGAGGTCTTTATTTCTCGTCGGGACTATAAATGTAGCGGGAGTGACCAAATAATTTAAGAAACCAAAACGGCATTCTAAGAAATGCCGAAATGAAAAGAAGGAGGAGATTTACATGTTCGTATTACACACGGGCTGAGCCCCGGGTGGTAAAAATGCCAGTGGGCAACTGAGCAATGAGTCAAGGTTACACTTTATTTTATAGGGAGCTGCTGACGTCACGACAAACGGGTAATATGTTTCGTTTCTTATTTTATAGCATTCAGGTCGGTTTGTTTGTGGTGATAAAACCGGACCGAGGTTCGAAACCATATTTTTGTAATTTAACTAATTTTAATAAACTTGAATCATAATTTGTATTTTAAGCATTATTTGCCTATGCTTATTCGTAATCAAACTAATGTCATGAGTATTTGTGCTCGAGTATATGCACAACACCGAAGTTAGGGAATGTTTACACATTCGTAATTGAATATAGCCTGACAATAGTTTCTCTTTTCCTCCAATATACTTGTAATCCTTCACGCATAAATAGCATAGAGAATAAAAGGGTAGTGCACACCAAGATTATAAAACCCATTCTTCATTTTCCTTTACTTCAGTCTGTGACTGTTTGCTAATGTGTTGGGAACACATTTAACATGGATTCACCAACACAATTAAATATTGGTAATTTGAGGATACTGTTTCCAACAAGTCTTGATCTTCCTACGCTGACGTAACATTGTGGTCAATTTGAGTTTCGCATCAATCGAGTTGCGCCATCTAAACTTCTTGATAGATAGGTGTTTTACCTTATAGAGAAAGAAAAGGACAAATGTAAGTTTATTACCTGAAGTGTCACTCTAATAAGCCATGAAATTATAGAAAGTGTTTAAAGTGAAAACTAGACAGGACAAGGAGGTGCGGGAAGGCCGAGCGGTTATCGGCTTGGAGAATGGACTCGGCGAACCAAGTTCAAACTCCGGCTGAGACAATTTGTGTTCACCTTGTATTAATGCCCTTGGGAAAGGCATGAATCCATTCCCCCCCACAGCTATGGGTGAAATAGTATAGGGTGAAGTGAGTGGCGTCACTTCGGGTGCTTGTCGCCTCTAAGTTTATTTCACATATCAAACGGGCTGAGTAAGTAGTAATCTGATATGTGGAACTTAAGCAACGAAGGAAGTTTCTGGGCAATTCTAACGTTCCAAATTCGAATTCTGCCGAGATCATCCATATCAGACTATATTACGCAACCGTATTATAATTTCCATACTAGCCATGGCCGCCATCTAGAATGTTCGATGAGTTGCATGTATTATCCAATTGGCAATTCTCAAGAACTATGTATGGTAAACAATTCAACTAATTATGTCGTCAATACCATATTATATAGATCGCTGATGAGACAATTGATACGAAAACAGTTGTCGCTGGCAGCCATTTTTAAAATGGCAGCCCTGGGCGACATATTGAACATTCATGATGGCTCACTATCAAGATAGTTTGGGAATGCCTTTGGCTATAAGTGTGCCGAATCTTATGCTTTTGTCACAAAATGCACAACTGGCTTGAAATGTTCAGCTAAGCGGCTCCACTAATTAAAACATTTTCCCGATTTCAAGAAAATATAATCCCAGTGAAGTTTTCTATGTTCCTTTTGAATTCACTCATAAGGTGATTTTTGATTTTCCATGCAATAACTTCTAGCTATTTTAACCATAGACCTTGGCCCGTAACCCAGTGCAGGGTTTCCGTCTCCAGAAACGAGTCGTTGGGACATCCATCAAGGGTGTGTGTTGGACGAGATAGCCTGACCGAGTCCATCCCTTTCCAGGCTTTATGCTGAGTGCTCATCAGCGAGTTATGGAGTACCATCTTTTAAAGTCTTGGATTGGTAAATTTAATTTAAATTTTTTCTGTCTGAGTCTGAACTCGGTCCCCGATTATATTTAACATTTAAGCACTGAGCGATTGGTACTTCCAGTGTTAACCAGATTTTGCCAAAGATTAAATAGAGTCAAAAACATCGTAAACAATTTTGATTAGGTTAGACTTGGCCGAATGGACACACACTCCTCTTTTTGGAACATTGTAACTATTTAAGCCTAAAGAATCAACAAGAAAGAGACGTGGCATTAAACCAAACCAGTAACATCTACTCTCCCTTGGGGTAATCAGTCGTCTAGGAATCAAATCAGTGATAACATGAAATAAAGTTACTGAACTTAATAGACTTGGAAACAGCTTTGGGGACGAAATTAAAATTGATTTTCCAACCCCACTACATAGGCAGCCTTATAATACTTCATTGTATACGTGTAAGTAACAGGTGAAACATAGAAGAGAGTAGAAATGACCTATTTATTGCTATACTTGTAGACTTATAGTCAGGGCAGGATTTCGACCTTTTGGACACTCCTATTGTAATTGGAACTGACAAGTTATACTTACATAGAAAGGTTAAATTCGTTTTATATCTGAAGTAAATACCCCAGGGTTCTGTGGATTGAAAACATTTCTGTTAGATTTTTACAAGTGCCTAGAAAGGCAAATCCGCGGAAGGGAAGACAAAGTATATCAATCTGTGGAAGGGAAGGAAAAGTATTTAAAAATCTACGACCAGAATAAAATATCAAAGCTTTCAACGAGTGAAGGGAAGAAATTTCATCTTAATTTTTTAGTTGCTTTTTTATCGTAACTTTTATTCAGGCCGGTTAAAAAATAAAACATTAAACTGATATTATAATATAATACCTCATCGAATAAAAATAAATGAAAATATCTATGTTTGACAAACCCAGTTATGTCCATTACACCCAGAAGGGCAGAGGTGCACAGAAGGGCAGAGGTGCACAGAAGGGCAGAGGTGCACAGAAGGGCAAAGTTGCACGGAAGAGCAGAAGCGAATAAAAAGTATGACCCCCTGGGTGCTTTCATTGATAGTTACACATTTCACAGATAAATCCCTCGAGATATTAATTATGTTTATCTTTTCTTAGAAAAATATTTCGGAACTGTTCTAACGGAACTCTTACTTTGGGATTTAAAATACAAGAAAATTAAATAAAATATTTTTCTTCTTGGCAACTTTCTAGCCTTATTCGATTAATTATAATTTAGGCTTTTGATTTGAAAAATATTTCACTCAATGCCAAACGTTTTTAAAATAGTCATCATTTTTTATCGATTAATCCGATATTTTTTATTCTTTCTATATCGTGCTTCGACTGAAACTAATATACAAATATTACAACAAGGCCGAATAATTAAATATAGCGAAATGATGAAAAAATATTAACCGGGTGTATTATTCATATATTTTAATATTTATATTGCTATTTATATAAATTGACCGCTATTACAAATTATCGGTGGCTGCAAATTGATGCAGCCGACAACGCACGGTTTTTTGCACAGCACAGCTGTGGTGTGTTTATTGCATCTACTGCATTTTGGGTTATGTGCCCCCGGTTTTCCGTAGTCATCAGCAAATGGCCTGTCTCTCGTCCCCCGAACATAAACATCATTTTATTAATTTATAAATCACTATCTTTGAAACATGCGGTAGTGTTAAAAAAATCCTTTTCATTTTTTTAATACGAAATTTAAGAAATGTTTGGTTGATCAATGAAAAAACTAAGTATTTTCCTCAAATTATTTGCATTTTCCAAAAACCTTTTGGGGTAGAATTTTAACTACGGAATTAAATTTTTTAAAATAACACTACTTTCATCGAAAATGGCGTCATTATTGATTTGTTTGCTGAATATAGGAAACATTGACTTTATAACAGTAAAAATCAAAGTTAAAATATGTTTTTCTTTTTGTTTAGACAAAAGTTTGGGCTAATTAATTTCTAGACATGCAGTAAAAAATCGAGAACGGAATTTCTTATATTTCAATTTCGTTTTTAAAATCAGGTGTCGATTTTCCAGTGAAAATGATTGTTCATGCCTACTAAACACTAAACCTAACTTATATCCTTCGTAGTTAAATTTAATGAAATAGTTTTAAGTCAAGTTTTCTGCTTTCATTTGAGAATGAAATCTTTGAAAAATATATTCACAGATAAGTGTTAAAAACGTGAAAAGAAAACTGTGTGAAGAAATAATGCCGATCCGAGGTTCCCGGACAAACATCGGGCAGCAAAATCTAACGCGGAAATGTTTAACAATAACAATCACCTAATTTTAAATTCATTATACATTGTTATTTCGTATTTAAAATCAAAACACGATGATAATACAAATTTTGGGTAATGCAAACACGACGTACTTCAATTTTCTTGCTTTTTCGTGTGTCTAGCGAAGCTTCCTGTAAGGCTAAGCAGATATTCTTTGGTGCTTTTATTTTTGTTAGCGAGCAAGACAATGGGAATTAGCTCTTTGGAAATTCTGGCTAATAACTACTAACTAGCCGTTTTACTTTTTGAAATGTTCAGACCAATATACGCCACTTTGCTGAGCTGTTTTTTAAAATTGTATTGGTCACTTCTTCAATTTTCTTTACAACGCGTCCTAATTTCAAAAGTCAGGCAATGATGGAATCTTTTATATTATGATCTTGTCACTAAACATGACCCTACTACGAGAAGATTGGTAGAATAAAGTAACGCATCGAGATGATTCTTCCAAGGTCACGCGATAAAGTAAAAAACAAACAAACAAACAATAAAATATAACGTGATTCGTCTTTTATCGCACCAGGGAACTAAAAAGTTCAAACAATTCTTGAAAAGGCGCCACTTTTGAAAAAAATCGCCCCCCCCCATCTACTACTATCTACACCATTGTTTGGCATCCCTGGACGGAAGTCGTGTCCGTCTCTGCTGTATCAAAGTGTAATGAACACGCGTATACAGTGATCCCAAATAAAGATTGTAAAAGAGAGCTAAATATGCTAAAAGAACAGCGAAGGGACGACAAAGAATAGAAACAGAGAATAAAGCGAAAGACACAGAAACAGAAGATGAGAGAAAGAGATATTTAACTGAAGATCAGCAGCCAACATCCTTAGAGCATATAACCGTATAAATTTGAAATAAAATAAGAAAATTGTGTTAAAGAGGTCTTTTAATATCTTTCGGGCTATAAAATTTACGTCAAGTTCGTGATAAAATCAATTAATCAGTGGAATAAATTATATAACTTCAATCGGACAACTTTTTATAGAAAATCTGTTGGCCTTACTTAACATTGTAGTATTAAGCTTGACTTTGTAAGAATAGCAGTAGTCTTCAAGATTTGGGCCTAGAAGAGCGAGCTAATTAACACCAGTTGTATATAATCACAAGCAGTGATACTAAGCGATATGTTTCCTGCATGCCTTATCAGCGCTAGCAAATCATTATAACTTGAGGTAGTAGTTGAGTTATAATGTATAGTCCTGCTTACCGAAAAAGGATGAGATTATACTTTTATTTCATTAACTTTACATAGGCTTTTTGGTGATTTCATTAGTAACCTTTTTGGTTTTATCGGTCTTATACTGTGATTTGCCTAGTCTAGTGGATTTGCCGGACGAAGCCAAATAGAGATGAATAATAAAATGATGGCAGTCTTTTTTAGGGCTTCTGATTAAAATCACACCTTTTAAAAAGAATATATTCTTCTATTTTAGTAACTTTACGTAGGTTTTCCTGAGTTTTATTGATATTATGCTGCGATTTGTAAA
>VCCN01004667.1:4290529-4303272 GCA_006491835.1 Architeuthis dux
AGAGGGGGGAGAGAGAGAGTGAGAGAAAATATTACTAAATAATTAAAGAGGACAGGGAATATTAAAAATGACGCTGGATTTCCGAGATAATTTGGTGTCTCCTAACCTCCGAACTAGACAAAGAAAGGGTGGACCACCCCACGTATATGACTGACTTAAACATTTTTGCCAAAGACAAAACACAAAAAGAAATAAAAAAAAGGTGGAAACCCTAATAAAAACGATCAGGATCTTTACCCAGGAGAGCAGTATGCAGCCCAGAATCGAAAATGTACAATGCTAATGATGCGCACATGAAGAAAAGAGAAACAACAGAAGGTATTGAATTATTCAACCAGAAAACTATCAGGACGCTCAACGGAAAAGAAAATTACTAGTATTGAAGAATACTACAAGCGGATTCAATTAAGCAGAATGAGATAAAAGAAAAAAATCGGCAAATACCCCAAGAAAACAAGGAGAATATTAGAAACTAAACTCAGCAGCAGATAGTAATACGTGGGCAGTTTATATTGTGAGATATTCAGAGCTCTTCATAAAGTGGATATGAGAAGAACTGAGAAAGTTGATGACAATGCATAAAACCTTGCACCAAAGAGATAACGTCGATAAACTATATGCGAACAGAAAAGTGAGGGTTCGGCAGCGTTGAGGATTGTGTCGACGCCGCAATCAAGGGATGTGCGAACTACACAGGACAGAGTCATAAAACGTTAATCGCAACAGACAAAAATAGCTATAGAACTATCAGAAAGATAAAATGAGAAGCAGGATATGAAGTGTGTTCGCTTCATCCTTTGTGTTCAATTCGTCCATATCCAGTCAGTCTTATGCTAGTTGTCTGCGTCACTGGTTACTTGTTACTCTTTGAGTCAGCCGAGCCGAATCCTGCACAAGTGACAGCTGAAACTGTAAGCTCATTGAATCGAAAAGAATATGCACGAAAGTAGAGTATACCAATGACACTATTTATTATATGTTAGGTTGTTCTTCCCAGCAACCAAATTAGATTGTAAAACGCGAAACAGCCATTATTCTATTTTTTGTGATTTTTAATTTCTCTCCTTCTCCTACTTCTCCCACTCTCTTGCCTCGATCTCTATGGCATATCCTAACTCTACAGAATATTCTGCTCAACCACCAAACGAAAAGTCAAAGACTCTTTGTTTCAAACTGTTCCCTCTTACATTCAAAATCTTCTTTATTCCGAACTTCCTGTTAGTGACCGAGATCAACTTCTCTTTCTTCCTCCCGACCCACACTTCTGACCAGTTATCCAACGCCCATATTTTTCCTAATTGTAACTATCCCACCCTTCAACACTTGTCTCTCCCCCTCTCTCTCTCTCTCTCTGCTCTACCCTTAATATCTGCCAATATCATTACAGAAACCCCCAAACGAAGAAAAGCAACTCTACGAGAAAAACTAAAGGAATTGCGGAGGAAATGACCTGGTTCCTTGTTGCGAAGAGGACACATGAAGAGAGAAATTGAACCATTTTCAATGGAGGCCCAGAACAACGCCATAGGAACTACTTATATAAATGCGAATATATAAAAGACGCAGGGGGGAAGCAAATGCAAACTGCATGATGTGTGTGTGAGAGAGAGAGAGAGAGAGAGAGAGAGATAGAGAGAGAGAGAGAGAGAGATGAGACATCAGCCATGTAATAAGTTAATGTAGCAAGTAAACCCAGAAAGAAATCAAACATAGGCATCTAAGATTTGACTATGCAAACCAATGATAAATGCGCAAACCAGAAACTGTCTTAGTGAATAAACAAAAATAAAATCCCCTGGGACTTTGAGATTCAAACAGATCCCTAAATCCAGGAGAAAGACAATTTGAGAATTTGTCAAAATTTGTGAATGTTGCTGTTCCAGCAGCGTATAGTAAATTTGAAACAAAATGAAATGCAAGAAAGATACCTAAATCCTGTAAGAGAACTGAAAAGAACTATAGAACATGAAGATTGCAGCCGTGCCCATCATTCTTGGTGCACTTGGAACAGTCGCAAAGTGCACGGTAAGAAGTTTGGGAGAACTGGAGATTTCAGGAAGAACTGGAACCCTCCAGACGACAGCACTACAGAAAACGGCTGTAATACTGAGGAGAGTGCTGAAGATTATGTTGAAAAAATCTATGAAGTACATGTGCACATACCCTATATATAAATGTTATCTCTCTATTCTCCCATCCCTCCAGTCTGATGGCATCGCTATGGGTTAACATCTTGGACCAGAATTTGCAAATTATTACACGTTGCTAGAAAATGCAGTCTTCAAAAACTTGTTAAGCAAACAATCTATTTAGTTAGTGGCTTTGACGAAAGAAAAAGCTGCCCACGGAAATAATTCAGTCCTCCGATGTACTTATGGACTTATTACTGAAAATAAAATCATTTTCTCAGACGTCTTAGTTCTCTCTCATAGCCATAGCTTTACCAACTCCTTATGTTAAATAAAAAATACAAATTTAACCTTAAAGTAAATTGATGATGATAACAAAAATAGTAATGACAAAAAAATAACAAGAATACAATAAACAAGTTGTATCATAACCGAATGCAGCAGAATTATAAACAAGATGAAACAGCTATCAAGAGCATAACATAGGTACGCATCTCCAGTTGAACGTGATAAATATATAGCGGTTGCATACTACCAGTCATGACCTGCAGAGGGCCATGGAAAGAGCAATGCTAGGGATAACTCTAGGATATAGAAAAAGATCAACATGGATCATAGGGAGGACTAGAGTGAAGGATATTATACAAATAATTAAGCAGCAAAAATGGAAATGGCCCGATCAACTAGCAAGAAGAGATGACAATAGATGGGAGGGGGGGACTAACCGATTGGTGCCCATGGGACTGTAAACGCAGTAGGAAAAGACCAGATACAAGATGGTGGGATGAAATAGAAAGGTTTGTCGGCAAGACCTGGCAACGGTTTGCACAATCTAGGTCGTCATGGGAGGAGATAGGAAAGGCCTTTGTCTAGCAGTGGACTTATAACGGCTGATGATGAGGGTGATGATTTTATTACAAAAAAATGAAAACATCTCATCTTATAATTAATGATAATGCATGTTTTCAAAAACCTCCATTAAAAAATGTCATATACGAATTCTTCTTACCCTTTGAATATGAAGAGAGAAATTGAATCATCTCCCTTACGATGCACAATATAACATGCTAGGCACTGATATTTCCACTCGTATACGGAAAATACGCGTACGTTTCAGTTTCTTGAAGCTCTCATATCAATCGTGAAACACAAAACTAAATAAGACAAGTCCGGTTAGTCACTCAATAGAAATTGTGACGTGACCAACATCTTTTGTTGGGCAGTGATCACTAAAAAGTCTGAATTTTTAAAAAGAATCAAGCGGACACATCTAATGATCAATCTAGCATGAACTTACATTGCGAATTTAACCCCCACTAAAAAAAATATTTAGGTGAAGGGGGGGGGGGTTAAAATGTTTTTTCTAGACATAATGAGTAAATGTTGAAATTTTCATCCTTCTAGCTCCATTGGTGCGGCCTGTACGCGTGATACATACATAACCAGCCCGCCAGGCAGCCAGACAGCCAGACCAACTTAACAACTGAAAGAAACCTATGTTGACAGTTTTGGTGACAGTTCTGGTTGACGGTTTCCAATATTCTCCAGTTTTGGAACTGGGCTTTTAAATGTATTTAACAACTGATTGATATATTCAGCCCAGTGAAGGTTTTCGCTTAGAGGTCGCCGCGTCCGTGACGTCGTCACAACGGACAAACGGCGAACACTATGATGTTGAGTTTAAAAGTTTAAAGGTGAAAGTCACATAGAAATTCAATATAGAATATTCAACTAAGCGAAACTTAGTAATTATCAAGTATACTCTGCTTCAGTATTGACAGTGTATATACAGCTTAATTTGACACAAGGCCATAGTAGTGGGGCACCCAGTGAGGATCGAACTCATTACAGTTGTAATGGTCAGCACCACACGCTTGTTAATCATTACTACACTGCTTGTAAAACTAGGGATTTGATGTAAATTACTGAGATTTTCAGTGATTTCACAAAGTCCCTAGGGATTTCAGGTAATCACCAGTTTCACAATCTTACTGTAACATATTATATGTACATACCTTAAACATCCGTAATTATAGGCGCATTCACAAACAAACGCTTTGACACAAACGCTTTGAAGACTGGCTCACAATATGAAAAGGTGTACTTTCATTTATTCAATTAAAGTATCATACTCAACCATTAATTGTTATACTTTCCTAACTATTTCCTACTTTTCTATGTACCGAATTTTCAACGATTCTTATCTTCTATGTCTTTGCAATTATGTACGGTCTATAATAAAGAACGTAGCCTTGTGCGACGGTTGGTTTAATCGAACTTGTTACTATTATACTATTTAATTCAACAGATATATTACTGCCCCCCTCTCTCTCTATCTCTCTCTATATTCCCCCCTCTCTCTTTATCTATCTGTTTGAATTTTGAATTCCGTGGATATATACACTTATACTTATCCATGAATTCACATCCATACGCTCGTGAATACGCGCGTGTTCAGGTTTCTAAAGATGCACATGCAGACATGTACGCCCACATGCTTGGCTGCTTTCATAAAATAGCAAAAAATCAATTCCATAAAAGAACACACGAATGACAAACAAAAGTTCTACGTAGAGAAAGTAATAATGCGATCGGCGTTATTGGCATCGATTTCACTGAAGAAATCGAAGAAGCTGAAAAAGGAGAAAAAGTTACATAAAAATGGAGAAACTCATGTCACACTTCCCCGAGAGCCTTTGATGTTTTTGCACCATTCAAATAGCTTCATATTTTTTTTATCTCTTGCTCCTTCACGGTAACTCATCCAGTAAAATGGTCGACCTACTTTAAAACAGGCAAGTCTTAACATAAACATCAGGAAAAATAAAAAGAGGCTGCCTTTAAGTGGGTAGTACGAGTAAAGCATGCACAGCGAAAGCTTTTCGTCTTTTATAGAAGTTATTTTGTGAAGGTAATGTGGAATTTTAGTTGATGCATGGTATCAAGTTGACTAGTTAATGGTTCCGATATTTATTGGCATTTGTTGTTAATAAAATCCTACATAATGTTTTCTTTGGTTTCTTTTATAAAAGAATCTGCGTGTTTTGACTCTTTAAAAAGACGCTGATAATGTCAGATTCTAATATTCCTCTCGGGGTTTTAACCCATAAGAACCCATAACCATTTCTACTTGAAGGAACATTATGTGGGATTCTGGGTAGTCAAATTGACACACAGTCACGTGACTGCACCAGGGTGTTCATCAGATATAACTTAGTACACTTCATGAGTTAAAATCAAGGATAACATATAATATTATAAGAGACTGTGCAGATCAATTAAATTGTATGTGACACCGGTGTCACAGTGGCTTCTTATGTGTTAAGCATATAGATGTTTACTAAACCTGACTTAGGCTGGTACAAGGGCCCAACAAAGATACATTCAGGTAGAATTTAACCCACTTGCACTGGCTAGTAAAACTAGAATGTAACCATCACTCTCTGACGGTTACTCTAAAGTCTTGTATCACAACTGTATTCATACTAACAGGCTGTCATAAATATTATTTCTATATAGTCTTCTTGAAAACACAGTTTCATGTTAGACTTTGTCATATACAGGTGCATCTCAAAAAATTAAAATGTCTTGGAAAAGTTCATTTTTCTCCCGAATTTAATTCAAAAAGTGACACTTTCATATATTCTAGATTCATTAGATATAAAGTGAAATATTTCAAGCCTTTTTTGTTTTAATTAATTTGATGATTACGGCATAAATGAACATACTTTTCAGAAGTTCGACATTTCTGTATTATAAATCCTTTTTTTATTGATCTTATGAGATATTCTAATATTTTGAGATTTTCATGAGAAAATCAAAAATCCACCATCTCAAAATATTAGAATATTTTATAAGATCAATAAAAAAAGGGATTTATAATACAGAAATGTCGAACTTCTGAAAAGTATGTTCATTTATGAACTCAATACTTTTGCTCCTTTACCTCATCGGTGACATGAAGGAGATCAGCCTGTGGCACTGCAGTGGTGTTATGGAAGCTCAGGTTGTTTTGATAGTGGCCTTCAGCTCGTCTGTATTGTTGGGTCTCTCATCTTTCTCTTGACAATAACCCATAGATTCTCTATGGGGTTCAGGTCAGACGAGTTGGCTGGCCAATCAAGCAGAGTAATACCATGGTCAGCAAACCAGTTATTAGTAGTTGTGGCACTATGGGAAGGTGTCAGGTCATGCTGGAAAAGGAAATCAAAATCTCCATAAAGCTTGTCAGTAGACGGAAGCATGGAGTGCTCTAACATTCCCTGGTACGTGGCTGCGTTGACTATGGACTTGATAAAATCCAGTGGACCAATACCAGCAAATGACATGGAATCCCAAATCATCACTGACTGTGGAAACCTCCCACTGGACTTCAAGCAACTTGGATTATGTGCCTCTCCACTCTTCCACCAGACCCTGGGACATTGATTTACAAATGAAATGCAAAATTTACTTTCTTCTGAGAAGAGGACTTTGGACCACTGAGCAACGGTCCAGTTCTTTTTCTCCTTAGACCAGGTAAGACGCTTCTGGCGTTGTCTCTGGTTCAGGGGTGGATTGACACTAGGAATGCGACACTTCTAGCCCATTTCCTGGACACATCTGCAGCCTCAGTCTACTATTTGTGCAGCTCCTCCAAATTCTTGAAGCCATTACGGCCTACAGCTAAAAAAAATTTAGAAAAAACCTATTTCAAAATATTAGAATAATCCATGTCAAGTTTGAATAAATCACTATTTATGCAGTATACACACCATGAATCTCTCAGTCTGGTTCATTACACATATCATATCAAAATTAAGATTTTAGTGTATATGTAATGAATCTAGAATATATAAAATGTTCACTTTCTGAAATTACTGACAACAAATATTGAACCCTTCCACGATATTCTAATCTTTTTAGATGCACCTGTACTTGAGAGAATAGAACTCAGATATATTGTGTCATACACAAAAACCTAAGATATTTTTCCACAAAAAACAGCGATAAAATATAAATAACAATTTAGAGAAACTGATGACCGGGAAAGCGATAATAACAGATTGGAACTAAATCCATCATTATTTTATTGATTGAAGTTAATGTTCAATATTTTTAAATACTCTGGCGTGATGTATCCGTCTTCTTCAGCCTAGACCTATCCTTTGAGTTTGTTGTTTATGACTGTTTGGAGCCATGTTTTTTCCAACTTCCGTCTCGACTTCTCTATTTGCATGCATACTGCATTTTTCATAAAGCATGTTGAATTATGACATTACTTAGACATTAGCAAAGCTCAATTGTCAGCTCCTCACGAATTGCCAATCGCATGGTTTTGCATTTCACATTTGAACGAAGAGCCAAGGCGAACATACTTAGTGACCAGCAAGGTCTGTGTGCCTTAATATTGGTTCAGTGGTTATCAGCTAGTCTCGCAGACCAAATTACTGAAGTGAGTTCGATCCTCTCTGGGCACTACATATTTGTGACCTTGTACCAGACCATATTAAAAATAATATAGTCCTTGCAGTTTATATTAGTTTAGAAATCGATCTGTAAAGTCCCGGAATTCTGAATATAAAACAAATAGGACAGGCTATCAGATTTTGCCTAGATATTCACCATATTGCTAACGTTAACTAGAATTACAAGGTGTAAAATAATACCTACCACGGCTGATTGTGAGTTTGTTCCCGATTCGTTGCTACATGAATATGGCCGTGTGCTGAAATTGACGTATCTAACAAATATCTGTTAACAGGTAGAATTTAGAATTGCTGCGATTTATTCTAGGATGTACACTATAACAGTTTCAAGAAAATACACTAGCGAGCAAACTTTTGGTCACTTCAGAAAAAGAAGAATACTGTTTTCGTAGATTTTTAGATTGAGGCAGAAATCACGATGCTTTATGGGTGCAGGTCATCACCAACATAAAATGAAGGGATTTTGAATACTAAGAAAAGTATTTTCTTAATTTAATTGCCATTCGTGCGAGATGTCCAGAATAATTATTTGCTGGTTTTGTTTATTGGTTGGAACTGCGATCGTTTAATTGCATGGTCTAGACAAGTGGTTCCCAACCTTTTCGTGGCATTCCCCACTTTTGTCAATAAGATTACTAGTATTCCCCCTTCCATTTAGATAAGTTGCAACAAAGAATAATTTCAAATAATAACTTTATTTTGCGTATAATTAGGCAACTTTATAATAAGAATCGTATAATTGTACAGCGGCTGCTGTGTATTTGTTACTCAAAGAAAGCAAGCGAAAGTAATTAGAACACATCATTTGAAATTCCAACTTATTATAAGAAAAATAAGAGTTCTGCTGTCATAATTGATATACACATCAATGTGATTTCTTTCATACTAGTTCCTCGATTTGTGGGTCTATTAGTGAGAGAAGCAGATCCTAAATCATTCTCAATTTGGAGCTTATTTCGAGCCTTCGACTTGATAGATAGAAGTGCAGAAAACCCTATCTCTAGACCGGACTTTTATTTTTACCTAATAGCCTTATCACCCCACCCCCCATTGGACTACCCAAATCCACCCCCTGTTTGGGAACCACTGGTCTAGATAATCAAGTCAACACGATATTGCTCTGTTCAAAATCTTACTTTGGAGAAAATACTTCAGAGCGTCACCGTAATCAAATCACTGAACAGATCGTATTCCATTCTCAAATCACATCCACGTTTCATGACAAAGGATCTTTTCTGTTCCATAAAAGGAGCACCGAGCATATTTCCGAATGATGATCTTTTCTGATGTTCATTATGTTTGTGCGGCACCCACCTTTCATGACGTCTTCACTTTTACCATCCACTTCGAATGCTCTGAAATTTGTGAAAAATCACAATGTGTGGGTCATTCCTCGAACGATTAGGTATGGATTCATTTCTCTTGACATCTTCATTTGATGTTTGCTACGCCAAACTTAAGAAACTAGCAATACACTGTTCTATCAGAGTTGATTCGTTCTCCCCATAAATGATAAATGTCGTGCGCAGTTTGAAAGACATGGTATCTAAGAAAACGTAACTTTTCCTGTTTCATCTGTAAAGTCGTAGGTAGATAAACAAGCGAATTATTAATTGAAACCAAAATAACAGTGTTAATCTATATGCATATTTTCCCTATTTTAAGATATATACAGATGTACAATATAAGCATATATTTCATCACATGCAACTAAAATGAGCTATTAAGTTGATAATTTGCTTCTGGCCGTATTTTCTTTTATTCACCCGTTATAACGGCAAAATCGTTATCATGGTACTCCACGTGGTTGCCGTAATACAGCGAGTCTACTGTCAGTGTTGCCACTCAAAAAAGCGCTAAAGAGTGCTAATTCGTTTTTAAATAATCAAAGTCGACCACACTATTAAATTCATACAGTAGTAAATAAATTACTTAATTAAACATTAAAAAGAAAAAAAAGGGAAACATTTTATTTTGGTATAAACATAAACTCAATTTTTCAAATATATACATTTTTCTTTTTACATTTAATGTTAATTAAATGCTATTTAAATGTAAATAAAAACAAAAAAAACGGTGGTTATAACCCTGTGAGGCTATTTTATAACATCATCATTTTTGCATGTAATTTGATAATAGAATAATTTATTCCATCTACTGTATTAAATGAAGCAGAATTCGTCAGATCAGAGTTATCCCATCTGAGGTACTTTTCACACGAGGAGAGGGACCTGTCGGGGACGCGGGTTGTCCCATGGGCGCGACATATTATTTTCTGAACAACCTATTATATTATCCTGTTCCTTTGGCTTCAATTTTCTAATATCTTCCCCCTCTTAATGCCATTACTAAACGTTTTACTTCAGTTTTTTCTCTCTTCGAAAAGATACGATTCAACCAGAATAACAGGAACAACAAGAACAATCCTCACCATTAATGAACATGTATCGAATGGTTAGAAGCAGCCAGGCGTATACTGGACTCACTCTGGCTAGTGGGTGTGAGTTCAATTCTCACCGTGGGCTTACTCTTGATTTCCGATAACGCTGTTTACTCGTTACCGTAGGATTACGGTCCGAGAAAAGTTGTGGTAAAAAGCAACTAAAAATTAAGATGAAGGTAAAAACTAGTAAAAAATGAATAACAGAATAAAACTCTTTATCGATTTATCATATTCGTAAAATCCACAGTTGCCCGGTAATTCCTTTATCTGAGAAGTTTTCCCTGTGGTCTTCTCTATTCCTAGTATATCTACGCGTATAATACAGTGGTAGAGTGATGCATTATTGACTTTGAATTACTTATTCTCTTGCAATAAGTGTCTATAACTACTCTGTTCATTACATAAGTGTAGGAGTTGTACTTTCACATATGATAATCTATGTTCCTTAAATACTTATGTTCGTAATGATAGAGCAGATGTACCATGATGCATCCGCGTGGTGCACCGATGCACGCAACACAAGTTGCGAAACACACATGAAAAACGACAATCTTTCTTTTTAATAATGGATTACTTTTTTAATCATTCGAAAAGTCAACAAGCGTTCGAAATTGTTTCTGCATGCCAGAGATAGGGAGAGAGAGAGTGTGTGTGGGGGAAGGGGGTAAGGGAAGTTGACTCCCAAACGATTTGACTGTACCCCTCCTTGAAATGAAATCATTTATTTCCTTGTACTTCGTCATGACTATCCTTTTCCTGGGTGACTTGACTCTTTAGATGGATAGCGAAAACTATCCCGCTTCCAAAGACTGAGAGCCCCAGTAGTGGGGCCCGCTAAATAGGGTGTCCAGTCCAGGACAACTGAACTGTCTCTCGCCGCTGCCACGTAAGGACTCATTTTTTTCCTAATAATTAATATTTCTTTGTTCGCTGCTCAGCCAATCAGAACAGAGATGGGATGTTTTCAAACCAAACCCTTAACCGTTTGGCCCAAGTAGGTCAAAACCTTTCCTCTTCCTCTCTGGACATCACTTCTGTGGCCGGCCAACTGCTATCGTAAACTAAGGGAACCATTTCCCAATACCATTCGCCCTTCCTACATCACTTGGTACCCTCTTTCTGTCACTTAGTTGGTCGCATCCCTCCTGTTCCACTAAACGAAATAAGCCATTTCTATTTCAGAATCCTAAACTGGTTTAAACTCAAAATTCATACCTACAACTAACTTAATAACTGGCCCTCTCTATTATGTAACACAGATTGTTCCAGCAAACGACTATACAGTCTGCCCAAGTATACTAGTTATTGTCTAGTGCCTATCTTCTGCATAGGGGGATTAAGCGATTGTATGCACACCTAGAAACTCTATATTCGAATCAAACACAGATTGCTGGCTGCACAGATGAACTCGCTACTAATGTCACCACTGGGTGCATCGGCATTTAAGTGATTCGGTAAAGATTAAATATTGAACACAAATCTAAGTCGCATGTAAAGTTTTGTACCCCATATTTATTGTAGTCGACTAATGTTCTTAGAAGAGTGTACGTATAGTATCTATCGCTTCTAATATCACCCTTGTTGCTATGTTAGAAACCGTCAACCAAAACTGTCACCAAATCTGGCTGGCTGGCTGGCTGGTCTGGCTGGCGATGTTGTATGTATATATCACGCGTACGGGCCACACCAATGGAGCTAGAGGGCCTTATTAGGTCTAGAAAAACGTTTTGTTACCCCACCCCCTAAATAGGATTTTAGTGGTGGGCGTTTAAATTTACAATGTAGGTTTATGCTAAATTGCTCCTTTAGTTTGTGTCTACTTGTCTCTTTGTGAAAATTCAGACTTTTTTAGCCAACAAAAGGCAAGAGAAATAACGTATACATTGATCACCCCATTCTCCAATGTTTTAATCAGCCCCGACATTGGTCGCGTGACGGTTTCTATTGGGCGACTAATCAGACCTGTTTTTCTATGTTTTCAGTCTGTATAATTCAATCGCAGATTATACCTTCTCGCAAAAAATACCCATACTATAGCAATATTCAACAAACAGTTTTTACTTCTCAGTCTATTGAACCGTTATTTAAATATGGATTGCAATTATTGGAATAACACATGAAGTAAATAAACTATTTTCCCACTCATCGTATCATTTTGTCTTGGTGTAGGCTACGCATAAATTAACATTGAATCCCAATACATAGGCGAACGAGGAAAATCTTTAAATCTTTCAGTTGTGCGCACGCCTATTTTTAGTTCTCCTATACAATCTCTTTGACCCTACGAACAAATCTAACTGGCATCGTTGAACAGTTGAAACCTGCGCCCAGTGTGACTGTCCCCTGATGCAGGTCGCTTTGCCTAAATACGTAAAGTCTGTTATATTTCTCTTTTTACTGTAGAAATAATTTCATCATCTTCTCGGAGTAATTTTGTATACGTTTTATTTAAAAAATGGTCCAACCGTATTACTTCGCGTGCCTGCGGGCAATGTGCCGTCGAATGCGAGCAGAAACTATTCATGCAAGACAAAGTCTTGGACATTAAACAAATTAAACAACATGAAGATATACACCTAGAATGTTCGTGGCGTAGCTGAGGACAATTTCAATTTCCATTTGGTCTAGTCAGACCAAATATCGTAGGTATAAGCGAAACCAACAGCAAAGCAGAAAACCGTCTAAAGCTTGAGGTAAGTAACC
>VCCN01004667.1:4600895-4611461 GCA_006491835.1 Architeuthis dux
TTTTATTAACATTATTCTCAAATATTATGATATTTTCCTGAATATAGATACACGTTCAGATCAGTTAGAGCAGTTGCTTGAACGTATTTTATTAGATATGCCTCAAATCGTGCCTTCCATGCACAAATGTCATACAAATCCCTAGAAACAAGCAAATGGTGAGGCAAATAATTGTCGATGTCTACGAGTAAGTTGCATGTTGACTCTTATCGCTTTTTCTCTCTCGTGCACACATACAAAAGTAGGCATTTAACAAAATGCAATTCAAATTTGAACATGACTATGCATGCATCGAACAGAAATACGTATGCATTATATTGCTTTTTCCAAGATGTAAGCTCACAGAGTTGATTGATTTTGTTTTCACAAAACATTCTTCTTGCAGAAACAAAAACACATACATACAATTCAACAAACAAACAAGCCCGTGTCCAACGCAATGCTTGGTCACCATAAATAAGGTACTATTTTGTACCTTGCCGATTCTTCTACTCGTAAAGCCTGTATCACCTGCCTGCTCACAGCCAAGAACCACACAAACAGAATATCAACTCAGCGATGCCGCTATCGAATCCTGATTTTTCTGTCATCCTCTTCATGACGCTTTCTTCCAAGCTTCCATCTTTTTTCTACATTGCTAATCACATTCTTTTCGCTGAGAATTTTCTGATTCATACTTTTATAGACCAAATAACTACGGTGCTTTCTCAGGCCACTTGCCATATTTGGACAATGAGTGGTTGGATACTTGGCTGACTTTGGTTTAAGGCAATACTAAAGAAGCTCTTATTATAAGAAGCACATTCACTGCCGAAGCTCTCGGAGACAATCACGCTAATCATTGCCTAGTTTCTTTCCTTACCGTCGTTACTTGTAGCTTGTATTGCTTTTATTTCAAATGTATTATTATTATTTCTCATGTAAAAATGCCTAGGATTTCCCGATGATTCTAGTTACAACTGCTATTCTTTCATCTTACGCTGTCTTCATTTAGAGCTGTATCTCTTTGGGTTGAATATTTAGAATCTGACCGACAGGTCTATCTGCAACCTTAACATCCCAGCAGACTGCCCCAGTAGTTATTTGCTTCTTCTACATGTGTATGGATATGCAGGATTAGTTAGAATAGTCCCCAATGTATTATATATTCATCCGAATCATAGTTTTGTGTGTGCACCTTTCTGGACACCTACATATCTAATGTTTTCATAAACTAGTCTTTATTCTGTCACTTCGTGAACAATGACATTATTTTTCTTTTATATAATTGCTTCTAGTAATGGTTCTATGCTGTGACTATGAGTAATTGGGTTCCAGTTTAAGGTTCTCTATCCTTTCTGCTAAACCCATATTGAATGAGTTTAGCTTGGATACTCACAACTGACATAGGAAGTTCAAAGGACTTGCGCCCATCTTGCATAGGAATCATCAAATAATGTTGGAGGATCAACCGGAAATCGCTGCCGTGTTTTCCAAAGCCTCCAATAATATCTTACCGATAACTTTCGATCAATGTTAGTCTGCTGTCAACCAAAGTTTTAAAAAACCATCAGGACCCAGCAGCATATGTACACAATAGGGTGTAAAGAGACGCGGTCGCCCTTGCAAAATATGTGACCACATGGGACAGTCAGCAGGATTGACAAATGTTTGATCTAGCAGGACATGTGACATTTCTGGAGGTTCTTGTCAATCAAAAGTGTTTATGCTGAATGTTAAAATTTCATAAAAGCAGTCTTGTTTTTCTTCTCTATTATTATTATTATTATTATTATTATTATTATTATTATTATTATTAGTAGTAGTAGTAGTAGTAGTAGTAGTAGTAGTAGTGCTGCTGTTGTTGTTGTTGTTGTTATTGTTATTATTATGTTTCATGCATTTGCATGTTCACACTTAATGTCTGTTGGTCGTCGCTGGAAAATGTGTTCCCCGATCTCCAGCATGTTTCTCGGTATCCTTGCAGACCCCAGCAACGCTGTGATTTGGACAACCTCAATGCTTCTTCAGATTTCCAACTTATTCGATATTGGTCTCAGTGTTTTTGGCATGCTTCCAAATGCGCCAACTTTAATGGCACGATTCCAACCCTCGCGTTCTACAGTTTTCTCAGTGCACAAGCAAGATCCTGGTATTTTTCCAAGTTTTCTTTTTGTTTAATTTTGACCCTCGGGACACTTGGCACAGCAACTTCCACAACCTTGCATGTTCTTTTTTATTTATTTACAACTATTAGATTCGATCTATTCGTTCTCAAAGTACACGGGTATCTTATTCTTTTTTTATTTTCCGGCATATCTGGTTTATGCTAATACTATTTGCGTGCATTGTCGAATCTGAGTCGTTTACCCAATTCCCAGTGAATCATTATCCATACTTTGTCGTTTCTGTTTTTGTATTCCTTTGAGCTAGTTTGATACATTCACATACGACGTGATGTTTTTTCTTGGTTTTGTCTATTTTTGCTTTGATATAATTGGTCTTCACGCGATTATACTGGTTTGGAATCATAAGAGATTTTGTTTCTCTTCTCATGTGTTCTTTGCGTAACTGTTCGACTATAAAAGTTTTTATCTACTTGTTGAATATTCCGGGGAGATTTTTGTTTTCTCCATTTTTCTGCCCTTGTTGCTTTTCTTACTATTCCCGCGTTTGTCATCCTTTTATTTCTTGCTGCGCTCTTACGAATAGTTTACATGATTTTTTTCATTGCACTATTCCATGCCATTATTAGAAACCGTCAGCCAAAACTGTCACCAAAACTGTCAACATAGGTTTGTTTCAGTTTTCAAATTGGTCTGGCTGGTTGGCTTGTTGGCAATGTATGTATGTATCATGCGTACAGGCAGCACCAATGTAGCTAGAGAGATGAACATTTAAACATTTGCTCCGTATTATGTATAGACAAAACGATCGAAATAGGTTTTGATGGAGGGTGGGGGGCAATTTACAATGTAAGTTTAACTCTAAATTAGTTTGTGCCCGGCAAATATTTGATGTGTAAAATATATGCGTTTTTTATAATTAGGCTGCGGACGTATTGATGCAGCTACATTAGATTTCTGAAGCAACATGTGTGGAATTTACGTATTAGGCATATCTATATGTATGCTTGTTAGCAGAGAGAGAGATAAAGAGAGAGAGAGAGAGTGTGTATGTGTGTGTATGTGTGTGCGCGCGTGTGTGCGTGTGTGTGTATGTGTGTGTGAGAGTGTGTGTGTTTCAACCTGTATTGTGGATTTGTCAGTTGTATTTATATAGTTACGTTGCCTGGTCCGAAATGGATAGTCTTCAGGATTGAACTCGTTGCTTCTCATTTTGCTTCTTTTTCTTTCTTCCGTGCAGGAAAGTGTAAAGCAAACAAAAGAGCGGACAAAAGAACTAACTAATGAGTAAAACTTGGTGAGCAAGATTGTGAAGACAGGCACAGAAAGCAAAATATTTATAGCAACCATTTGTATTTAGGTTTTTGAGTGAAGAGTTGGCACTTGCTTTCTCCTAAGTTGGCTGTTCTCTTCAGTTGCTGCCAGTAGTTGTTCAATGTGTAAAGTAACAGACAAGGAATTAACGCTGAACAATACGACATCTTCTTTTGGTTTTACAATCGTCGTAATAAAACTAACTAGCACACATAAATGTACTAGTGTAGTATTGTCCGTGTGCAAATACTTTGTATTTTATTGTGAATTAACGTTCTAACCACTGTGCTAATTATACCTCTATGTAGTTGTGTATAATATTGTTATATTTAACAATCGGATACATGTAAATGCGGCATTCGAAACATGGAGTTTGTTCCATTTATGATGTAACCTGACGAATGAAATTCCGAACCAGCTTACTTTCTATTTCTGCAAGATGCACTTAGTATGAGGCGGGGTGTACACATGTATTAGAAAGAGAAGATTTAGAGAGTATAAAACAAAGAAGAAAAAGAATAGTTTGAAAGATAAAAAGGAAAAGAAAAGAAGCAATGGAAGGAAAGACAAGAACAAATGAAATAAATAGATAGATAGATAGATAGATAGAGAAATAAGAAAAAACAGATGGGAGAGTGTGCAGCCTGCAAAAATTGGACTTCTTGACTAAGCATTAAAAGGAAGCAATTTTAGAGCATCTATCCTAACATGATTGTTAGCCGGCGTATTCTAATAAGTGTGATACTCACTGGGTGCTTCACTATCGTGGCCTAAAGTTATGCTTTTTAAAAATAGTCTGTCATGTGGCTGAGATAGTTGCTTATTTTCTACTGGCATCATTTGTCAGTGTCCAAACAGGTAAAGCCATGATTTCGAATGCTGACTTGCAAGGCATGCATGCTTTCTCCAATTAGACGATGGAGGCACATACATTTTCCAACTTACACTTCCCTGTATGTAGCCTTGTGCCACACAAAGCTGATTTTAAGAAAGTGTGTTTTCGTCGTTTCCAAAAGAATTTATTTATTTCATCTTTTATAAACCACGACTAGTAAGCCCAGAGTCACTAGTTGCTAGCTTCGAGTCATAGCCTTAGAGCAGTGATTCTGAACGTGGGGAGCATGCACCACAAGGGGGCAATTTGAATATATTGGGGGCAATTTGAATATATTGGGGGCATTTAGACTATATTGGAGGCAATTTGAATATATTGGGGGAAATTCGAATATACTGGGGCAATTTGAATATATTGGAGGCAATTTGAATATATTGGAGGCAATTTGAATATATTGGGGGAAATTCGAATATATTGGGGCAATTTGAATATATTGGGGGAAATTCGAATATATTGGGGCAATTTGAATATATTGTGGGAAATTCGAATATATTGGGGCAATTTGAATATATTAGGGGCAATTTGAATATATTGGGGCAATTTTGAATTCGGGTGTGCGAAGTGGAAAGCGTTCAGTGGTTCAAAACTGAGTCGTGTTAAACAACGCATCGACGTGAAAGATCCTACTGTATCTTAACTAAATATTATATTTATTGTTATTGATTATTAGTCACCCTCTCAAAGTAGTATTTTTAGAAAAGTAATTCATTAAATATCAATTAAATTAAATCAATTAAAATATCTTGGTTACAATGCTGACGGCATTAAATCCTGAATTTGAAAATATTTCTTATATCGTGATTATAGATTAATCAGAAAATGCAAAAGTTACTTTAAAAAGAATATTCGATTATGTTTATGTTGTTAAGATTAATGCAATTGTCTTCTCTTGCCATGATTATCAATGATAAAGCAGCCATCTTCTATTGTTATTCTGTAATTAATCTTGGAAGTGGTGATTGCAATCCCAACTTCCCTCAATTACTCTTTGAGTGAAGTTGTGATAGGTTCTAGAGATGAGATAACAGATTAGGTTCCTGCTCTTTCCCACGAGAATAACGTGAAAGTGACGTCAATAATTTCAACCATTAATTCTGATGTGAGTTCACTGACACTATTTTCAAAGTCAACACGGCAGAGCCAATTTATCACTTTGGAAAATGAATTAAAATCTCTGAACCTGATTGCGTAAAACTACTTCTGTCGTTTGCTAACTAGTATTAAGAAACCTTTCCCCATAATTAATGTCATTTGAATAACCATCTGAGAATTGCAGTTATAACCGGTGTGTAATGAAGAAATGAAATAAACTGTATATTTTCTACACTGTGTGAATACTTGGAATGAGCCACACGCTGTGGAGCAACACAAGCTATTCTCTTAGATTAATATTACTGTAGAGCCTTCGATACTCATTGAGTGCCCCACGGTTGTGGCCTTGTGTGAGACTAAATTAAACCTACTAAACTCATAAGTCGCTTTTCGTGGTGATGGTTAGCAAGATAGTCTTGCTCTTCTTATATCCCTCTTTTGTTATTTCTCCACTTCATATATCTGCTTTCCTTATTCTTATCCTTTCTTTCTTTACCCATCCTCTCTTTTTCCAGCTTCTCTTTCAGCCAGTGTTTCGAGCCAGTCTGTCCCTTTTCTCCTCCTTCCCACATTCTGTATGCTATCTTTTCTCTCGCTTCTATCACCTCTAGCACAGTATTCTTCAGTGTACACACAGAGATGCACACACACACACATACACACACACACACACACACACACATGAATATGTGTATATGTTACACATGTTTAGAAACTTCAACTAATGAAATAAAATTGCCCACAACAAAAAGAAACACTCCATTTAACAAAAGTCTCACAACTTGCACGAATAAAATTAAATTGTTTGCACACTGTCAAACCAGTAAACCATGACTGGCAAGCGTGAACGAAGTTAACAAAGTTAAGGATATGTTTGACATCATGTGATAGGCAACACTTAAAAAAAAAAAAATAAGAAAAGAATAGAGGTTGAAAAAATTAAATGGTACTGTATATGAGGTCCGTCTGGAAAGTATCCAGTCATTTTGAATATCCCGATAACCGGTTGCGCAGCATTGATGTAACTTGACAACGGAGGTGTGTACAAACACTCCCCGGTGGGGTTTCTCAGTCGGTAGTTAGATAACATTGAATGAGCTCGTGTACTGTGTGACCACCTGCCCATTCTTCATGTCGCATGCAGGGACATTTGGCAAAACATTGCAGCCCACTACTGTCCAGATTTGGTTCCCTGCAAAAGAGCTCTGCAGACTGTCTTGAAAAGTAGAATGAACGCTGGGATAAGCGTGTGAGATTCCAAGGGGAGTATTTGACGGGGACCAAGGCGCCATTGCCATAGGTAAGCTATTATCAGACTGTACGTCAAAGTCAGAGTTGACTTTACTTTTCTATATAACAAGAACAAGACAAGAACAATCCTCCCCAAAAATAGGGGAATAAACCGATATGTAAAATCCCCATTCCCCTATCGTGATTTGAACTCATGATTAGTGATCGCTAGCCTGGCGTGTTACCACCTGCGCCTAACTGACAAGTCTTACATACCTCCAAAATGTATAGTAGAATTACGCCAATAAGTAGGAACAGAGTTTGACTCTGGAGCAGCCAGGATTGTTTTCCATTAATAACAAATGGTTGGATACTTTTTAGACAGACCTCGAATAAATAAACTGACATTTAGTGATGTTTGTCAATAAGAATGCAGTAAATGAACTAGTATGTATAAAGCTTTTGCAGGTCCCCTCCATCGGGGGCCCAAAGGCGATTTAAAATAGCCACCCTACCCCACCCTCCCCAGACGTCTATATAGGGACTAATCGTCAGGGTTGCCATTTTGTATGTTACAATACCAAAACTGAGTAAATTTGGTACTGAACATTTGGTTCCAAAAATTTACAAATTATCTGATACGACACAGATAAACATGAACAATAGATAAAATAAAAAGTATTGTAATCCATTTTTCCTGCAAACTTAGTCTGATGATTTTTTAAATTTTATTTTGGTACTGAAGCTAGTTAATCATCATTTATTGGTTAGTAAAAAAATAGAAAACTTTATCCTCCCTTAGCAAGTATGTGATAACGATACTGAATCGCCGTGTGGAGGATATCAGTTGTTCCTATACTAATAATCTAGATAATAATAAATCTACTAAAAGAACACTTCATGGTGCAAGTGACTATTTATGATCACCTGAGCACCCATCAGCCACATGCAAATATTATAGCCACAAAGACAACATAATCCGCACCAATGTGGTCTGCAAGCTTTGCAAAGTACACTTGTGCTTGAACAAAGACAGAAACTGTTGTGAGGCATACCGCATCCCATTAAATCTGTTTGGGGCCCGCACAACCCGGAGGTGATATTTTTTGTCAATATCAATTTTTGTGTATCTATGTATTATATTGAATGTTATTCTTTAATTCTTTGTTTTATTTATTCATTTTCGTCACTTTTTAGGAACCATATATGATCACTTCATCAGAGGGGGTTTTGTCCCCATTGTTTTGATATCTTTTTTATGCGTGCCCTATAAAGGGTTAAACATACATGGTAAAAGAGAGTGATGTGAATAAAGAATATTAATAAAATCGGGTACACATCTTGTTTTTCAATCACAACTTTATTATCTACTAGCACAACATGGGAGTTATCGTCATTTGCAAAATTATTTATCTGAATATATTTCTTTTGGTTAAAGAAAACATCATGTTGTAACATTCTTTATTTAAATGTATTTCTTTCTAATAGAGATGAAAAATATATTGCTTAATTATAAAAAAGCTTCTAAGGTTACAAAAAAGCACTTGGTACAAAATATAATTGAAAATATCCCCCACATACACAGATAGTCATGGTTTTGATTTCGGCTTCAGCAATCAATACTTGCGTCCACTTCAAATTCTGAACGTTGATTGTTTAGCGGTAGGAAGTTCTTTTTCTCTGAACTTGACACCGCGCTATTTTCCAATTAATTTACTTGTCTATTCTTTAAATTTGTAAAATATTTCTTTCTCAGAGCTATCTATCTATCTATCTACCTATCTATCTATCTATCTAAGTCTGGTTAAATTTAACTATTAAATATTTCTGACATACCAGACGAAAACAATCGAATAGTGAAAGTAAACAATCTGAACAGGTCAGAAAACAGATGAATATGAAAATAGCTTTCATAAGTGGATATCCAGTAAATCTATTTCGAGAGGCGGCTGATGTTTTCTTTTATAGTCAAAATAAATTATTTAGCAATAAATGAAAACTCAGATTTGAATTTGTTATAATAGATTTTACATACGAATGTAGTATAACACCAGGTCTGTCCGGCAGATAATATCTCGAGAACCAGTCATGTAACTTGGCAACCAATCAGAGAGGACCATATTGCACATGCGTAAAGTGGGGTTACCCAGTTTACAGTGGGACGCTATTGAGTGATTGTGTTTACAATGACAGCGCGAGTCATTCTTCGTATCTCGTGCAGGGTTTTGGAGGAAAACATCGCATCACGATTTTAGACCGTGGGTGAGATTAAGGAGAACGCGACGTGGCAGCTGATGGTGATTAAAAAAGAGAACTTTGCAGACTCTTTTGAAATGTGGAAGGGATGCTGGGATAAGACTGTGGTGTCCCAAGGGGATTATTTTGAATAGGACTGAGGCGCTATTGCCCTAGGCAAGCTAAATTAGTTGTTGATAATACATGGCTGTATACGTCCTAGACACGACTCGTACATTGGAATGCGGTCATTCCACTATCAGCGTTGTTGCTTTACTAATGCAATGTTGACGGCATTTATCGCCCTGATACAAAAAGCATTAACGTAAATAACAATCTTTGTTACTCAGTCAAATAAGTGACTATACCGACAAGAAACGCATTACACCTCAGATATGACAAAAGTTTAAGCCAAACTTACTGCCCTTCTCGAAGCAACAGAAAAATGTTTCATTTTTATTAATGCAATAAAATCTTTTTTTTAAAAGGTTTGTAAATTAATTATTATTATTAACACTAAGAAAAATGTGATTTTATACACTGTGCATAATAAACAATTTTCGGATGCAAATATTCAAATTTGATTTAGAATCGATTTGTAAGAATTTTTAAAATATCTCAACCGTAAATCTAACCGAACAATGTTACACGATTAATTTTCTAGCAATCAAGAAAATTCATTATCTGAACTCGTTGAATTTTGGATTCTTTTTTTTTTAATGTTATAAATTGTATTCCTGATAAAATAGTCTTTATGATACGTTTTTCATATATCATCGTATTCGCATTGTATTACGACAAGTTTGTAAAAGAACGTGTAAAATATGAAGAAGGCATGAATATCAACAACTAATGAAAACAATTCATGAAATGAAGCAAAATGTTCAACAGAAGAGATTGCTTGCTAATCGTCTGCAAACAAGTTAAGGCTATTAAATGAGAATTTTAAATTTTTAAATTTTGGATTTTCAACGCCGTGTCGGGAAATATAAAATAGGAATGAGAAAATAAAAATAATTTATCGACGATTAGTGAAATTGGACAGTTAATACAAATGCAAAAAACGTTCAAACTAATTGGCATAATTCAGGGCAGAATTTAAAATGGAGGCTAAAATCACACAAAAGAGTCACTGTCTTCTTTCCGTCACGCATAAAGAGAACATTAAAAGATAATTAATGGTTCAAAGTCATGCGTTCTGAGAATAAATTACATGTTTTTGCTTTTGTCTTTTTCAACTCTTTATAACTTTTTTGTGAACTCTTTACAGAGAGTTTTTTTTTTCTCAAAGAAATCAATTCATTTCTGTTTCTGTTGCATTAGAGAAAGTTGTATTTCAAAAGAAAGAAGCTGGAACTATTCTGAATATCGTAACAATAAATAACCATCAGCTCTAATTACATTGAGAACAGAATTTAGATTCTCTGAAAATCAAACATTCTCGTTAAGGTTGTCAGCATTTGAGATGTGATATCTCTTTTAATAATTTTATATCATATGGGAACTTTCCAAGTTTGACATTTTTATTAAGCACTAAAGTCTCATCAGTCTTCTAAAGTTATCTCACGTTATTGTCACTCATCTTATGTCTGGGTTATTTTAATAACATGCTACCGGTAATTCTATCGCTATTTACATCTATCCATCTATATCAATATATCTATATATTTATCTCTCTCTCTTTCTCTCTCTCTC
>VCCN01004667.1:4625355-4639990 GCA_006491835.1 Architeuthis dux
TCGACCTCAACTCTCTTGCCCGTAGAAGTCATGGGTGTGGGGCTCGTTGGAACAGATTTCCCTATTTTAGTGTTGAACTGCTATGCGTAATTTGTTCCACCCACTCTGTATATTCTTAAGATGTCTGTGTGGTTGGAGAGTGAGTTTTTATTTTAATTTTGTTGTGTTATTATGGCCTGCCTTATTTTGCTATTAGGTTAATTTTAATTGTAACTGGTCTCTGTGCCAACATCGCGAAATGAGTTCTTCTCTACGATTTAACTTATCTCTAAAGCTTAAGATTCTATATTTTTCTTCTAAGCAGATTAGACATTTACCTCTAAAACTTATCGGTGGAGCTGTTCTAGTTAGTATTTCCCAACTAATTTCGGATGTGAGCCCCTTTTCCTTTACTTCCCAGTCGTATTTCGAGTCGTACGGAATGTATACTTAGTATGCTTGAAACTCATGGTGTGGTTGTATAGCCTATTCTTCCAATTCGATTTTGCTGCACCTAGATAATATTTGACTGTATTGGGGGTCTTCCTTATACGTATTGTTGCCATATAGACTACGTTTTTTGTTAGACACTGCCTATTTACGGGACTCTGTTCAGGGGACTTACAATTACAATTAGGTTGTTTTTTGCTAGTTCTGTTATTATCGGTGCTAAGTAATTTCCTGTTATGGGTGGTAATTATTTTCGCCATGCTGTTAGTGCAGCTATAACTAATTCTTAAGGCGTTACGATTGAAGATCTTATTGAGTGGGTTAGTTTTACGAAAGTGCTTGTCTACTAATCTTAAGAATATGTTCCCAATGTTACAGTTCGCTTTTTCTGCTTTTAGTTGTTTCTTTTATTTATTTATTTATTTTTTTTTTTGGGGGGGGGTCCTGGACTAATTTTAGGGTAGTATTGAAACCAGAGAGACTGGGTGCCTTGTAGATGCCTTTATTTACTGTATTTATCAGTCCCAAGTTGCCGTATATATCGGTGTATAATCCTGGCATTTAATTGGAAAATAAACGATGCAAATATTACATTGCACCCATAGTCGTCTAGCGAAGCTCGATATGGACAGTTATGAAGCTTGAATGAGTTGCAGTCAGCTCTCCAAACACCCTTATAAATCTTTCGTCTTATAATCCAGCACATAAGGTACTGCTAGAGAAGCAATGGCGGGATATTGCATGCAATTATTTCACTATCAAATTAATAGTCTTTTATTACTACCAACTCAGGGTGTAGTAACTCAAACTGTATATTGATGGACAACCAACTGTCTCAGATGCTATAAATGTCTCAATAATTCAACACACAGGTCTAATATGAAGATAGTTTGATGTCACTGTGTAACTTGGTGCATCGGAATGCAATGTGTCTGATTTTACTGAACAGAGACAAAAGAAAAGGCTTATTGAGTGAAAACAGAAGAGAGAGAATACGAGAAAATGGATACGGTTAAATGTTTGAATTTATCAAACTGTCAAAATTAAAAACTAATTTTTATGTTATTTCTGTGTTCCAAATTATTGCTTAAAAATGAAGAAAAGGTTGGTAAATTTGTTTTCAAGTTCATAATTCCAGTTTCAAAGAATTGATTCGGTTGCTTAAAAAACTTAAAATACGAATCGATCAGGAAAAAAATATCTATATACACACATACATGTGTAGATATATATAGAGAGAGATAGATAGATGTGAGTACGTTTGTAAAATGATTACAGTAATTGATTACTGTATTTTGCGGGATATAAGACGCATTAGCAAATAGGACGCACTCGAAATTTAACATGATGTATGTTGGAGAAATAAGCCTGCCTATCAAGCCATATCTAGTCATTATAAAATCCTCTGCATCGTTAAATGGGTACGTAATATAATTATGAAATACTACGTACAAAATGATTCCGAATATATAATTTATGTGTAGGTTTCCAATTAGTGTAATGCAAAAAAAGCAAGACTTCCATAATGTTAGTAATATGGAAGAAAAGAAGAAAGAAATTAGCATTGCTTGATTTCGAATCGATGAACGGGTATCTAAATTCTGAACAGACCAAAGAACCAAAGGATCAGCCTCACTGATTAAATGCATTAAAACATTTAACAGAAACAAGTAAACTTATTTTCTTTTACGAATGTATATATGTGTGTATGTATATATGTATGTATGTACATTTGTTTTTTTGTGTGTTCCTAACAGTACATTTATGCATATCATTTATAATTACGTAGTATTGGTTTTTACCTGCAGTAGCAATTATTTACACCATGGTATTCTTTAGTAAGGGTAATAATTTCAGTCTCTAGAGCAGCGGTCACCAACCAACAGACTGGCTACTATTATTTAAAAAAAGATTTTAATACTACCGTTGATGATTTTAATTTTCTAATGTTACAATTACATACTCCCACGCGCTTCTCCCTGTACCCCTTGCCCCTCTTTGTTAGGCCATGGAAAGGTTGCCGGATTAAAACCTGTGAAACCAAACGATACACGAAAAAAGAAAGCCAAAAAAGACAAAATCTGACCTTATTTTACATACGGAAGTACGATGGCCCTGTAAAGGCAAAGTGCTGGCATTTGTAAGCCTAACTTTTCTCCAATCCATAAATCAACACTTTGATCGATTATGCGACTCTTGCTGGTTGGTGGATTTGAATGTTCTCACAGATATCACAGAAAAAATAAATTCTGAGATGCTAGAAAATTCGAAAGTTTCAGGAGCTTCGACTCTGGACACCATTGTGGGGCTTACAGCACCTCCAACTCCCAGATGCCTTTGGTTTTGTTACCTATTGGCCCGCAAACATTTTCCCCTTGTATGGACCATTTTATGCATTATTTTACATGAGGATCTTTCTTTTATTTTGGATTTATTAGTTTTGTTTTTTAGTTTATTTGAATTAGTTCTGTTTTGTGTATTATGCCCATTTATTTTACATAGATACTACATGTTATATCTCCCATTATGTTCATTAATAAGTCAAAGTATGAACTTGCCTTGATTATTTTCTACAATAATATAAACAATTTCTAAAAACTTGCTGTTTCGCAGTAATTTGTGTTGTGCATTATCTGAAATATAAATATTATTATGTATGTTTTTATTATTAAGCCCTAATATAAATTTGAATTGAAAAGTAAATGGCGCCGCCGCACTACTGGTAGTCGTGAAAATACACTTCGACACAAAAAGTTTTGAAAACCTTGCTATAGAGCATAACAATTGTTATGTCATGTTATCAACGGCCAAAATGATAAGAATTAGGAGATATTATAAAACTATTCTGTGAGAAGCAACTAATTTTACGGTCGTCTTGATTTAAAACTGATCTCTTAAATGTGTCTTCGTTGCAACACTTGGAGACTGCATCAAATAGTAGTTACTGCTATGTTTGACTTCTGTTGGTAAATCAATAGCTACCCTCTCCGTAACATAAAACGGGACTACGTCGTATTATCTCTTTTAGATTCGTATTCGCACAACCTTGGCTGTTAGTTAACAGAAACGTAAAACGTTATGGCGACAAAAAACATATAATTGGGCAATTTGAAAATGCTGCTGCTAATGTTCTCTCTGATCCCAAGCAATTGACAATGACAGCCATATATTTTTTTTTCTCTACTAAAGAATTTATAAATCGGTTTCGTATGAATATCATTAAAATCAATAGATACCTTAAATCTTCTACTTGCTTTCATTACTTTCCTCTCCCTTTTATCGTGCTCTTCCCGACTTTATTAAACTTACTGTCCTTTTTCCGTTTAAAAAGATCACCTTAAACTAAATTGCTTATTTGAGCTTTATGGCAACCGAGATAACATTTAGGCCCCGACACATTCAAACACTATTGTAACGTTATCACCTTCTTGGAGGTTAGCGACAAACGTCCAACGTTGGTTTCGTCACTCCTTGTTGAGGACGGTGTCAGGTTGCGAGATGTGTCCGGGCTTCGGGAAGACAGGGGCCGGTCTCTCGAAAGAATTGGCTTGGAACGTAACGAAGGATCGAGACGGATACGTTTTTTCTTGTAAAAGAATATACTGTTTATTCGTAATTCTGCAGAAGGTTTTGTCAAACACAGATACTTCCATAAAATCGAGAGAGAGAGAGAGAGAGGGGGGGGTTAATTCATCTTGTTTAGTCTGTATATCTTGAACTTTGGCTATCTTGAATTCACCCATGCTCCTTTATTAAACAGATTTCTATTTTTAGGTATATTATGTCGATGTTTTTACTCGTACTTCACTTTCTTGTTGCCCTTTGATGTTATCAAAAGTACCCTGTTGTTTACCAAAGGTTTCAAGTCGATTGTTTTAGTTAATGTCAATCTGTATATTTGAACTTCCGATATTTTCTTTTATCTATCTATCTATATATATATCTATCTATCTATCTATCTATCTATCTATCTATCTATCTATCTATCTATCTATTTTTATTTGTGCATTCCTTGGCTATGGTACACTATAAGATTCAAATAAAATGTGTGATTTGACTAGTAAAATACTTTTTAAAACAGATTTCGAGAAAAATCATGCATATTAGAAAGAGTCAACCAAAACTGTCACCACAACTGTCAACATAGGTTTTTAAGCTCTTCTGTCTCGCTGGCTAGCTGGCTCGCTAAGTATGTATGTATCACGAGTACAGGCCGCACCAATGAAGCAAGACGATTGTAAATTTCAACATTTACTCTTTATTATGTCTAGAAAAAACGTTTTTGTTTTTTTGTCACTCACTAAATAGGTTTTTAATTCATTCTCTCTCTCCCCATTTACTTTTCAAAAAACAAAACTCGCTGATATTGAAAAAAGAATTTTGAAGAATTTTTAATTATTTTAAATATTCAAACAAATATATATAAAAGAAAATTGTATGTTTATAATATTTACAGAAAATAGCGATACTTTATATAAGCTTAACAATAAAATGAAAATTTATTTTATTTTTCAGTTTTTTGTATTAGTCCTAAGTAAGGGTTTTTTACGGAACCCTTGGAGTCGATTTTTAAAAATTCAAACAGAATTTACCTTTTCACATATATGTAAAAATCATGACTCGCCCTTAATTATAAGTATACTAAATTAACAACATAATTAGGGGTGAGGGGTATTTCATATTATAATCACATGAAAAAAAATGTTTTCCGAAATTTGGAATGGTAACTTCTCCTTTTAAAAATTCTCCATTTCATACGTAAGTACTGAAAGATTTATTAAAATCCAATAAATAGGGGATTTTTGGTAACTTTTTAAAAGTTTTAGGCGTCCTCCACGTGCTCGATTACGCGCATCGATTGTTATCAATTTTGCACATAATAACAGGTGGTTCCCATAAGATGGAAATTGCAAGAAATCTTTGTCCAGTGCGGAGAATAATTTGAGACTAATAATAAATAATATAATGAAAAGAGTCGTGTATTATTTATCTCCGTTCGGTAATTAGTCTCACCTTGGATATTGCAGTTAGTCTCAACTTTAATATCGACTCTTTTTCTGTAATTGCAGCAGCAGCAGAAGAACCATGGTTATGCTCATTAATTCTTTTTGTCACTACATCGCTCTCGGTATGAACTCTTGCTTTGCAGGATCGTACCACGCATCTCTTATGGAAGCGATATAGGTGATGCCTGTCATCAACAAACATGTTCCCACCTATGTTTGATTTCAAGAACTGTGACATAGCATTTAGCAACATTTGTCAACATTGACGTTTCTATGTGATAAAATGATGTGTTTCCAATTGATTTTTCGGATCTTTGTAAGAATCCGGGACTGGGCATACACCCAAATCAAGTCCCTTCCGAAATGATACCGATACTGTAGAAAAATAAATATCCGCAAATAAATTCCGTTTTGCCGTTAGACGGCGTGTTGTCATTTTCTTTCGATTTATACTTATAAACAAACTATATATTATTGATTTAAAGGCAAGAGTGAGTTTTAATTCCGTCATATTCATTGCGTGTTGTCGTTTTATTTTTTTTTTATTTAAACAAACAATATTTTACAATAAATTTATTAAAAATCTACAACGCAAACAATAACTCATTATTTTAAATTGTTATGACTAGTTTTTATCTTCATCTTAATGTTATTAGTTACTTTTTATCGCAACCTTTGCTCAGGCAGATTACCCTCCGACTGTGAGTAAATAGCGTTGATCGGAAAATAAAAAATAAGCCTTAGGTGCAAAAGCATAATTAAGTATAAAAAAGTATAAATCGAAAAAGAAATGACAATACGCTGTCTAACGGACTTTTTTGGCCGCGGATACTTTTTACTACAGCACCGGTGTGATTTCGGAAGGTTATTTTTTTGGTTCATGCCCGTTTCCGCATCCTTACAAAGATCCGTTTCTGAACAAAAAGAATATTACAGTTATTTTTTAATATTAAATACAAAGTGAAAAATAAATAAATGTACCTGTAAAACCACTGGAAGAAGCGTGCGAACAGTGCATAACAAGGAGACTGAGGTTGATAGAGAGAGACAAATAACCTGGACGCAAATGTCCGGCACGCAAATGAACGGGACGCAAATGCCCTAGTACTGTGACTGACACCTGCCGTTAATTTGTTATTATTGATTTGGTTTTAATTTGGTTTTATAATTGAGTATATGTAATTGCATTAATATTTATACTTTATAGCCCTATACTCTTATATTAACAATAATCTTTATTAAATAATTAATAATATAATTATTTACGATTAAGAAATATTGAATGATACTAAGGGAGATAACTGGTATTCGAATAACTTTTCTTTTTAAATGTAGGGTATATAAGCAACCCATTTTTTTAAAATTTGTCACCCACTTGAAGAATCTATTGAGACGAAAAAGAATTGTACAACTTTGTATGGGTCAATAGTTTTTTGTTAAATTGTATATATATATATATATAACAGAGATATAAAGAGCAAGCACACACATACACAGATATAATGTTGTAACCAAAAACGCTTTCCAATCTGTATTGTTTGTTGGGAAAGCTAGTAGTTTGCAACCTTGTAGATTTTCGTGTTTCATGATATATGAGAGAAAACATACGCTGATATTTGCATATGAATATATCTTATTAACAAGCCTATATATACGCCAGGAAACCGAATTCAAATTTAAAAGGATCTCGACTCTTGATAATGTTAGCTAGATATATATTTTTTTAAAAGCGGTCATTACTCTCTATAGTCAGCGTCATCAAGCTTTGAACAAGACTGTTAATAATAATAATACAGTTTTATAAAACAGAATGATGCGTGTACACTATCAGCACCTATAACAAACTGAATATGCCCATCTTTGCAGCAACACGATGTCCAGACAGCTTATACGCTGAGGTATTTGCTGGAATGACTTTTTTTTCCGGAGCCACTGGAATTCTCAAAAATAGAAACAGATATATGATAAACGGATGTCACTGAAAAAATGGCCACTATACATAATATCCGGACATTTTGAAGACTAAATCGTTATTTCTTTTTTGCCTACCACATGAATACCAAAGGATATATTTCCTTAAAATATCACTCGAAAGAAAGCTATTTATAACCAAGAGTATGATAACAAATAACTCTTTCTTAATTTGATGGAAACATTAAAGGTGATATAATTGATTTCATTTCAGTTCTTATTTTTTGGAAAGACATTTCGAATATGAGAATGTAACTGGGATTAACAATGATTCATTAGATGCAATGGTTGGAGAGATACATGTCCTTATGGTTAGTTATGTGAATCACAACTCATGTGTTCATATTACTCTAGGAGTTAGGTCACGTATGCACCTCTTAATCACCTAAGTTTGACTTCAAATGTTGTTAATTCATTGTCTAATGATCATAAAAAAGTAGGTGGCACTTGCTGGTTCATGGTCGTTTGTCCGCCATCTTGATTTAAAGATGGCAGCCATTTTGTGTTCGAGGCTATGGTCAGGATGAAATCAATTTGGTCATGTTGTATATCGAATGAAAGGAGAGTTCATGCTGAGTAAGGTTTACGGGAGGACGATATGCCTCAGAGCAAGTCATTCCGAGCAAATGTCATTGACCCTTGTTTTAAAATGAAAAACATGTGTGAACTGATAGCTATAACATAGGGGAGTTGATTGTTGATGGATCCGCTCCAAATTTTGATCGCGGCTTTCTTGCCTATTGCCCATCTTTCCATAAAATCTCATTGAAATTCATCGAGAACTTTGGAGATATTGGGTGGACAGACAGAGAACATTTGGAACTATTGTGTGGTGCGGACAAATTGTGAATTTGGAGAAACATATATTTACATATGTTGACTCAATATCTATAGAATACGATTGTCCATGCCTCAAATGTTTTACGCATAGACTCTGCAGATATTTATGTATTATGTGATCATACTAGACTTCTCGTATTTATTGGCTGACTCAGATAAACTTGCGGTAAGGCGTACTACAGCACCGAGGGAAATAAGCGTCTATAAACAAAAGGTACTTCTTTATAGTTTTTGTTTGTCTTAGCTATGGCAAAATGTATTGCTGATGTGACTAGCTATACAGTACATTATGTGCATTTAGCGACATCGCAACAATGAAACATGTTTTATTAAACCTGTGTTGTTAAAAGGTAGGATACAGCATAGATACCTAAAGATCTCTATTGTAAGATGGGACAATGCCATTTGTTTGGTCCACAATACATATTTTAGATGGACGGATGAAAACGAATATCACCAACTTGGATCTCAGAATAAAAACCATAGGCTTTTACATGTGTATCCCCTTTGCTAAATGAAAAGGTGTTACAGGTGAATGCGTGTGTATGAGTGTAGAAATATGTAAACCTCTATGTGTTGTGTGGAAATGTTTGTATACCAATTTGTCTACGGGGATAGGTGTGTTCGCTACATTTGTGTGTGTATACTTGCCTAGTAACTGTGTAGATTTATGTGTGTGTGAGCAAGTACCTGATTATTCATGTGAATTTAGTTTGAAATTGCACATTCATTTGCGCGTATTACACTAAATGTATCTGTGTTTGTGTGTGTGTGTGTGTGTGTGGCTCTTAACACACGTTTGCAAGCTTAAAAGTATATGACTGAGCACCTTTTGCATGTGTAGTGTGTGTGTGCGTGCGTAGATTTTATGTATGCATTCGTATATGTATATATATACGGCTTTTAAGTTTGTGCATATATACAGGAATTTGAATGATTATTGATATCTGTGTATGTGTGAGTGGATGCAGACATTTATTCAACTGAACCTGATTTCGGAAGGTCGTGCAACACTAAATTTCCGTGCAGGAAAAGCCGCATTAAACTTAGACTTAAATGCCTGCTGACAATGCTGACAGCCGTACTACCGACATACCCACAGCGGTACGCATGTGATTGTATGCGTGGGCATGTTTTTTTCCTTCAGCAAAACCGCTCCAAGGCGTAGTTTTTCAAAAGATTCCATAACGCTAGGTTTCCAGGAATGCAAGAGCCAATTCTGTTTTCGAAGCCTGTCTGTTTCCGATAATCAACTTTGAAGGGAGTTAACCCGCAACTGACCTACCTAGAAAAGCTACATACGCATGAACTGAAGTTATGAATAATTCTACGTGTTGATGCATGTGCATAACGTATGCCATATCCTCTATTATTAATTCTAACCCCGGGTTTCTCTAATGCTTTGTACAGATCCTAAAGAAAGTGTAAGCGAGCGAGAGTGAGAAAGAGAGAGATACAGACAGGCAGTGACAGAGAGATAGAGAGAGATATTTGAAGGGATACATGTATTGAAATAATTAATTCTTTATTAATTGATAGCTGGCAATGATTTAAAACAAAGCAATGCATTTAGTGAATTATTTAAGATTATTTGAGCGAAATAAATGTGTTTCACCATGCTAAGATATTTATGTTACGCGTCAACGTATTTGATTTGTCTTCGTTTAAAGGAATTTTCAAAATTCAATTGGATTGACATTATACAAATTGTTCGCTGCTTACTGATCCGTTCTTCTATTCATATACAATTAATTCAAGGAGCATTAATTATAAAATTATACACGAAAGTGTGGATGATCTGTAGAAATTAACTCCTCTGGAAGTCATAATACAGAATGACTATATAATTTATAATGAGACCATCTAAAATAATTCTTTATTTTTTAATGCTAAAATGTTATAAGTGCAATCCAAGTATCAGGCGTGTGAAGGAGTATGGACAAGGACCGTGGGTCCGTTCTCGTCGCATCAACTGTCCAGCCGGGTCGAATCTTCACGCCTGTAGTTAACCTTCACACACGTTGTGTTCAAGATCGAAAAGCCACTTTCTGACGCGGGCGGAGAATCAGTTGATACTGGGTCTAAAATGTATACAAAATAAAACGTAGCTGGATAAACGACAACAGGTTGGTTTAAATCAACAAATATAAAGTGTACACCTCAAGGGCTACAATCATAGAAACCCTTCCCTTTAGATTGAGGTAATCTATTCGGGTGGCCTTCTCGTATGGAACGAAGATCGTGTAGCAGCAGAGCGACTCGTAGCAGAGTTGGTTCTTCCTTATGCGTCTTTACTGGTTTGGTAATTCGGAGTTGATGACAAGTACTGCCGGACTTCAGCAAAAGCTACGATCCTCACGGGGTGGTCGGACAATTGGAGAACACGTATATCGTAGGTTTTGGCTAGTCTGAAATTTCTGCGCTCGCTGACTTCGTGAGTCCCAAACTCGCCGCTTATTCTGACAAGAGTTTCGTACCGACAACGACCCCTTGATTCTGTTTCAGGTTTTCAAGCGTAATTTCAGTTCAGAATATTTCCGTTATTTAACCTTACGTAACCTTTCTTGAATAATATTTCTGATAAGAGACTTTTATTTTCGTTCCTCTAGTCCCAAATGAAAGTATACATTTTGATAAACAGCAACTTTAGGCTTTCATACTTTGTTATATAACGCTCAATGTAATACTTATGTACTTGTAAAATCTAGTATTCTCCTTAGGAATGTTCAAATATCTCTTTGATCGATAAGTCAAAATATACATGGGTTATATCTATTTTTAAAGCAATTTAAGGGAGGTAACTGGTGTGTAATATTGAATACAATATTCATAGACTAGGGATAATTGTATGATTGCAGCCTATTCCTTGAAATGGCAATTCATCAATCATTCTAAACGTAAATCATGTATGGTTCCTTATGCGATACCCTAATGTTATTCTATGTCTGGGCCTGCTAGCGTCTAGTTATACTTGTTTGTAATCTTGTATAATCTATCGATAATCTGACCAATATCCATCTCTTTAAAATCTACCTTGAGCAATGATACATTTCTTAGAAATAATCATTTTGAAGGATGTGTGGGAAATAACTGCTGCTAACTAACTTTAAAGTAACGATTTCTACATCGAAGGTGGAAAGTATACGGAATCCGATTCACCAGAAGTGATCACGAGGATTCGATTCAGCATGATTGTTTATTAACTTCGTCATGGGGAAATAGTCTACACTGCGTTCAAACGAATTCAAAAGTAATACCGACGGTTCCTTATGAATAAAATATGTCTATTCACCTATGTGTACTTTAAAAACTAATACATATGCACGAGAAAAGAACAAAAAAGAACGTTAATCATAAAGTTATGCATATTTTATGTTCAGGCATTATATAATCGACATTGACAAGCCTTTGAATTTGATATAATAGAAAATATACGCATCGGAAAAAATAAAAATCAAATTACATTTTGAACTGGTACTATACAAACAAAACTGAATCTCGTAACATCACCGATTTTATAACACTGCACAGATGGGGAAAAATTGCTAATTTAGTTCTACGCTAAAATGTTCTTTTTCCTGGTAAGAAGGGAGACGAGCGTTGTATTTTGAATATAGACCATCGATATTTCAACCGCCTGTATTTTGTATTTAACGTTGAACTTTGCAAATATTACAAAGTACAGGTGAAGCACCTACTTCATCCGCTCCTACCTTGGACAATCCTATTCCAAAGTAGAAGTGGATGAAGTAGGAGATTCACTTTTTATTGTTCTCAAATTGGACAAAGCTCCCAGATTGTCCCTTTTTCACGGAACGCATCTGTGCACAATAAGAGCTTCGCCTGTGAGAATGACCATCTTCTGAGTGAACGTTTTGCTTTCGTTTCACATCACAAGCTTTCTTTTCTTTTACAGCTCCTGAAACTCGAAGCTTGTTTCACAGTTCTTGTAAATCAGAGAAATTATTTCTATAATTGGGAAAATGTGAGTGGAAATTTCCACAAGGTAATTTAAGTGCTACGTGCATGTAATACCTTTGAAAAATCAATTTTCAAACTGAATCGAAAACATCTGAAGTAGAGACAGAGAGAGAGAGACAGACAGACAGACATACAGACAGACAGACAGACAGACAGACAGACAGACAGAGAATGTAATTCAGGATATTTTACTCGTTTACAAATAATAAAAAGTAATTAAATAAAGTAATCAATTCATTTTACGTCACGGCAACCTCTATTCTAAAAGCTTCAGAATTAAATAGTTTCTTGACCAAGCCAAATTTTAAACAAGGTTTTAGTACCATTGTAGAGCAAGACAAGCACTCTGGGCACTTAATTGTGATTCTTTAAAATTTACCAAAGTGGTGCGAAGGCGAAACATAATCTCTAATATTTCCTGAATATCTCTGTAAGATTTCCCGAATATCCAGCGAATTCAAAATATTTTAATGAAACCTCACACCAGTAGTATCAGGTGATTTTTACAAGTCCCTTCAATGCGCCAGCACTCTCCTCCGCATTCTTAAATATTTCAATAATGTTGTTACCTGAATAGTCTCAAATCATTCTCAGATTTCCAATTCTTCAAGTATTTTCGCAAGCGCTCCAATAATTATCGTCACCTTCATATTCTACAATTTTAGTTCTTCGGCAAGATGATATTTATTTAGCTTTTTACTCACCTTTTCCATGATCAGTCTTTGCTGTTACATCCACCGAGAATAAGGTGTCCTTCTTTACTACGACTAGATTTGATCTCTTGACCCGGATAGAGTGTTCCGTTTGAATTTCAAAGTCTATGTTTTATTATTATTTTGTCACCAGTAGTAACTAGTGACTTTCACTGGATATTATTATATTCAATTATCATTATCATAATCATCAGCGTCAGCAGCATCACCATCATACCAGTATAACCAATGGGTATTGCATAACCCAACCTTTGAAACATTTTCCCAAGAGGCTTTGGTCATACTGTAGGTACCTATTAATTCTGATATGTACTTATAAAGAAGACAGAAAATTGTATAAAAAACAAGATCAGAGAAGAGCCTTACTGAGTTCAATCTTTTGAAATCTTTACTAGTGACGAGAGTTAAATATCAGTAACTATATTCACACAGTTATAATTCAAACACATGAGTTATTAGAAACCGTCAACCATAACTGTCAACATAGGTTTCTTCAGGTTTTTTTTGTTGGTCTGGATGGCCGACTATGTATCACACGTAGAAGCCGCACCAATGGAGCTAGAGGGCTGAAAATGTTGATGTTTTCAAATCTTTAGAAATGAACATGTTAGGTCCCTTTAGCTGCTTTTGCAACTCCTTTCAGTTTTCCTAGGTATGTTTTATGATAGAAGACTTGCATAGTTACCCGTTTCTTTTGAATTCTGATTGGTTATCATCTTTATTTGAGTGGCTTCTAACCATCTACGAATGAATAGAATGTCCGTCTCCTATAGACATATTTTTTCTAACGTTGAAATATGAAGTAACCATAAACGAACGAAATGATTTTGAATTTGCTGTTGTTTGTTTTTTTTCTGCTTCTTTACAACTCTTACTGCATCTAAAGTGTGCTATATTGTATGGTCTCTCGTTGAAAATTATTAAGATCACGCTTACAAGTGTGTATGAGAAGATTTGTTTGCATTTCAGACTCACAAGCTTTTAGTTATTTAGAAAAGTGCTTCTGATTTGTGATCATATGGTTTTCCCGAAGTAAAAATTAATACTACGCACACATTTCCATTCCTCTTTCTTATACTATCGTTACTATTACTATTACTCATACTATCCTCTTTTTCTTAATCCTACTTTCCTCGCCTTCTGTTCCTCTCCGTTATTTCCCTTCTCCTCTTTCTTCCTTATGATCTTCTTCTTCTTCTTCTTCCTCCTCCTCTTCTTCTTCTTCTTCTTCTTCTTCTTCTTCTTCTTGGTCAGATGCATTTTTGCTGAGAGCTGAACTAGTGGCTTTGAAGGTTGAGAGAAAGCAAGAATCAATACGGAGTCGACAGAACTCCTGTGTCCTTTTTATCAGTGACGTACTTAACCTAGAGAAAAGATCAAAACAAATCTTCACCAACGACACCCGAGAAATATCATCACCATCATCATCACCAGCCATCACAGGTCCACTACTTGACAAATGGTTTTCCCAAGCTCCTTCCATGATGACCGTGGCTATGCTAACCTCTGCCATATCTTGCCGGCAGACTTATCTATCTCATCTCTCCATATTGGCAAAGGTCTTTTCAATATGACTTTTATGGACTTTCTCTAACTTTATCAACTGACCTAATTAAATATAGTAATCAATTAATTGTATGTCACGGCAATTTCTATTCTAAAAGCTTCAGAATAAAATAGTTTCTTGACCAAGCC
>VCCN01004667.1:4846945-4858564 GCA_006491835.1 Architeuthis dux
GTCAAATAGGCATTCCAACTAGTTAGCAAATGGCAAGTTCTTAAAACTAATTCTAAACAGAGAGAGAAAGAGTATGTATTGTAAAAGAAGTAGAGATGACAAGTAGAATGCCATGTAAATCAATTTTGAGGGTATTTGAAGGTTTTCTGAATTAACTTAGGTATTCATGTATTCATGCATGAAGAGTACAGAAAAGGAAACAAGGCACCACAGAAAGCTGGAAGAAAACAACAAACATAAAAGAATCTAATGAATAAAGATATATAATAATCATAGAAACAAAGAAATATGGTGATTGTGAATTTAATGGAAATGGATGCAAAAGCTTTTGATGAAATCAGCTAAAAATGTGTTTTATAAGTATTTTAACATCAAAAGAAAGAAATGACAAGTGCATTTAGATTTTCAACTTTTGCAAACATTTTGATGTGAGACAATAGGGAAGCATAAGTCTGTTGAGCAAAGATTTTAATTGAAAAAGAAATAGATCTAGTCTTTCATTTCTCGTTCTACAAGCTTAGATTATCAATTAACTGAAACGTTTATAAAAAAAATATAAATATAAAATAGCAATAGAGGGCAATTTCTGTTGATATAAAGTTTAGAATGATAGATGGCAATTTGTATGTCCAAAAGCATTATTCCTTTTGTTAGAATATCGAATTTACAGAGGTAATTATTGCTAAAATTAAATCACATCAAATAGTATATATACTGAAAATACTACAAAAGTGTAATTAGTTGAAAACCAAAATTATAGTCAATCAACCAAAACAACTAATTGTATAACTTAAGAAAAATATCTGATGCCAGAAACAATTGTAAATGATCAAACAAATAAGTAATGCTATAAATTCAAAGGTTTTATCATCAGTTGTGGTTGAAACTACTGCAGTTAAAATACACTACTGAAATCTCTAGAGACATAACTTTATGGAAAACTTCTAATTTTTATAAAGTGATAAAGAGCTGATATAGTATGGGCTCATATGTAGGTTTTTGCTGTTTTGTGTTAATTCTTGATATCATACATCATTTTAAAACTTAGGATGTGTAAATTCTAAATCAAAATATGGTATCAATTTTTTCTAATCATTTTAAGCATAAAATTCAAGATGGCAGTGAAATCTAGAGGCTTGTACATGGTTTATTTAAAAGTTAAAATGAGCATTCAAGCATCTATTCATATGTTCTTGACATTAAGAATTTCACTTTCAGTCATAAAAAGATAAATCAAATCAAATTTGTCTCAAATATTTAAATGTAAGACAAATAAATATTGTAATTATTGACATGTATGCAGTTGCTTTCAGTATGACAGATACACAAAACAACATACATTTAATTTGTTTGAAATAAAAGTTATTACAACAGGGCAATTCCACGAAAAAAGGCACCTGAACGGACAATTTTTTTTTCATATAATTTATCATATATAATCGGCCAATCATATTCCACCATTTTTTTCCACCAGTTTCAGATGATGACAATTAAATGTTTGTACTATCCACATGTCACAAAGGGTAGTTCTTTTAGATTTGATAATTGTTCTACATTTTCATATCACTGTTATTAGTTTCATGAATACATAGTTGAAGAAGTTAATAAATCAAACATTAGGTTGTAAGATCAGACATTAAGATTGTATTGCTAACAATACAGATACTTAGAAATATATACATCAGGAATTGTTTCATTCCTCATTTTGTGTTATTATATAAGGGTTTACTATATTCATACAAGGTATGTTGAGGATGGGCACCTGAGTTATGAAAACATCTTTTCTGATGCATTAATTTTATTATATATGCATAAAGTTTGTCTAAGAAATTGTGATATAAAAAGTGTTATTTATCAGAAGAAACCAATTTTGTCTTTTTAACTCACTGCAAATCTTCCAAATTTATTGATTCGGGGGTCATGGACGCCATCTTGAATTTTACCTTGATAATGCCTTAGAGAAATTGACACCATATTCTTTTCTTAATCTACTGTTCATAAGCTTTCAAACGTTGTATGGTGCCAAAAATTAACACAAAGTTCCCACGGGATTAAACAAGACCCTGCACTATTATGTCAATGTTTGTATAACAATTGGGACTGAGAAAAAAAAATCAATTATGAAAGTAGGTGATACAAATTTAGTATTAATCATCACTTATTGCCAGTATAGGGCTTCAATAAAAAATGTTTTAAAAAGACTGAAGGCATTAGTAATACTGGGCACTACAGATAGTAAAGGTATAAGAACAGGCAGATTGAAATATATATACTACCAGAAAGGTTTATTCTAGAATAAGGAAACTATTCAGGGGAATGAAAAAGACTAGTTACCCCCCCCCCCAATATGACTAATATTATTTGTACTTTACAATAAATGTTTAAATAGTAAGAATTAGTCATTTTTGTAGCAACACATCTTTGATATATAATCTCTACATCAATTAGATATAAAAAAAATTCATGCTATAAAATATTGAATTTTATACATTTTTTAAACTTACATCATAGCATGATTATAAGAGGTATTTTAAAATTCAAATGGTTCTTTGGACGATTGAACTCCTTGTTAATTGTGTTGTAAACACAATGTTTCGGCCGATCCATTCTTCGGCCTTCTTCAGGTGTAAAATCCGAGTGTGATGGGTCAAACAGAAGTTATGTTTAACCAATCAGACTCGGATTTTTACACCTGAAGAAGGCTGAAGAATAGATCAGCCGAAACGTGTTTACAGCACAAATAACAAGGAGTTCAATTGTCCGAAGAACCATTTGAATATTAATGACCTTTCTCAAAACTATAGAAAAGGTATTTTAAAGTTTAATTTATAACTTTTGTAGCAAAAGCCCAGTTTTCATAGCGAAGACCTAATGACAGATTAAATTTTTTCCCAGTTATCAATGCTGGTGGAAGTCACCCAATATAAACCCTGCCTATTTAAAGAAAAAAAAAAAGAAATAGAAATATGTTGTTGACTTCAAAAAGATACTCAACCCAAGGAAAAAAATATGCAGATTAATGTGCACAATGAAAAAAATACTAAAATAGAAATAGTGACCAGTTTATCATGTACTTCATACATGAAGGTGAAACATGTTACTTATATGGAAGGAAGAACTTAGATCAAGCTTCAAAATGTATAAACCAAGTTTCTTATAAAGTGTTTAAGGTAAGCAAAATGGATAGAAGGAAGCAGAATGCCTTGATTTTTGTTTCAAATGACATACACAACATGATTTCAACAATACTCATTTTGATAAAATGGCTTATAATAAAGAAGAAACAAACTTTTGCCATGAAAGTTATTTTCCAGAATTGCGTTTAAACTGTTTTTAAAAAAAAACTTTTTGGTGGAAAGTAGTCAGCATTTAGATTATGTATTAAAAATGATATAAGAAAAAAAGAGCCTTGCAGTTTTATCAGTGTCATTTCTTTACAAAAATTGATAGGAGTAAAAAAAAAAAAAAAAAAAAATCCTTTTACAATAAAAAAAATGTTTTTTTTTTTAAAACAAAAAAATAAAACTTTTTTTTTTTTTAAATCGGAAACAGTCAGTTGTTAGTTTCTGAAATATAGCATGAAATAAGCCATAATTATATTCTGAAAATAGTAACCAAATTCATTCCATAGTCAAAAAGAAGAAATGTTAAGATGGAATAATAAGATATCTCAATCTTTATTATTAATGGATGAAGTATTGTAACATACCCCTTTTTTTATTAAATTTGACTAGTTTTTACCTTTATCCAGAGTTTAGTTGTTTTTATACAACTTATTAATTCAGGCCACCGTTTCTATGACAACAAATAACAGAATAAGTTGTATGAAAACAACTAAAATTAGGGTGAAGAAAAAACATAATAAATACATTGCTAGTAATTAAATAGAAATCACTGAATAAAATAAGCTTGGCAGCTCCTACTTCTACTTCCTTACGTAATTCTACTATAAATTTTGGGGGTATGTAAGACTTATCAGTTTAGAGCAGGTGGTAACATATCAGGCTAGCGTTCACTAGGTCATGAGTTCACGTCACAGTGGGGGGGGGGTCTACATATCGGTTTACTCCCTTATTTTTGGAGAGGATTATTCTTATTACATAGGAAAGTCAAGTTAACTGACTTTGTCCTGGAGTTTGACAAAAAACACATTCTGAATACACAATGGAAATAGCAAAACTAAACATTTTAATAGAAATCCGCAAATATAGTTTGAAATGATATACATCAGCTTTGTTAACCTGGCTGTTAAGGCTTATTGTAGAAACAACATACAGAACATAACTCATGATCACATCATGAAAATAGGTCTAAATAAACATAAGAATTGCCTGTAAATTATCTTTAAGCATATAATAATTTTCAAATATTTCTTGAAATGTTTGCATATTAAATATGTTTTACCTGCTTCATAAGATCTGTCTTAGAGTAGAAATAACAGGAGCAGCACTTGAATCTAATGAGAACATTGATCAAAACACAAATTCCAGCAATACAAAAAAATGCATTCCTACTGTGGCACAGATTAATTAAGCATCAGCATACCAATTATATAATAATATTTCCAAGAAAAACAAAGATAACAAAGCATAATCATGTTATAGTCATGTTATAGTCAATATATACAGACCACAAATTTCCTTTTAAAATAACATTAAGCGAAACAGAAAGAGCAGTGGCAAAATATACACTAGTCCTTTTTTTGTTATCAATTTTAACAAATAATTATATCATTTTGCAAAACACACAGCTTTAAAGGACTCAATAAGTCGTCTGTTGTAAGATGTGGACCCACTCATAATGCTGTTAACTACTACAACAAATAGACAAAACCTATACATTTTCTCTACTTTTCTCTATTGTTGAGTTGGTTATAGCAGAATTGGAAACTTCACAAATTAGCCAGTCTCTTACAAACTTAAACATATTAAGCATTCAAGAAGAGATATTTGCAAACTTTCAATTTAACAAATATATACAAATCACAAGTTTGGAACATATTAAACGTAAATAAGAACAAGTGATAGCTGATCAGATTCAGAAGGATAACTGAATATCAAACTCAATTTAAAAGTCACCTGTAACTCTAATGAACACCATCTGGTGATCAGTGCTTAGTACAATAAGATATACAAAAATAGGATAGAGGCTAAAATAGATATTACCCAGTAAGCAACTCCCAATTCTTTAGGGGTATGCTAAAAGCTGTTTCATAACACTTATTAAATGTTACCATACAATAACATTGTAAAAACAAAAGTGAATAGATGAAGAGCTATAACAAGAAATGAAACAAATCAATTTAAAAAATTGATAATTGAAAACTGATATAATAATCATTAAAAACAAAACACAGGTAATCCTTTTACTAATTTGATTTAGAAACATTACCTTTCTAATATATAATACTATACAATAATGTATAATTCAATGAAGCAAATCAAAATTTACTAAATATCTTGAATTGAAACAAATAGCCAAATTTGATGCGAACAAAAAAAAAGAAGAAAAATAGAACAACTTAGATTAACCTGCAACTATAAAAGGAATAACTTTAAATTCTTAAAACAGAAGGTCAATAATCATGTCTTGACGCAAAGTCTTAGTAAATAATTACTATGAATAAACAAATTAAATTTGTAGATTTACTGCATAGACAAATTTAGAGTTATTCCAACAAGTTAGTAGTTTATGGAAATTCCATAAGAAAGAAATGGATTATTTTAAGATAGTTCTTGGAAAAGTTATATTGATATTTTCCAGTTTTATAATTTAAAGAATAAAGATGGTCAAGAAAAAAAAATCTACACTTAATTGATAAATGGATTTTTCAAAAAATATTTCAAGAATATGTGCAAAGGAGTCAAACATGCACACAAATGTCAAATAGAAACTGTTCTGATCAGATTCAAATGTTGCTAGTAAGTAATTTGGCATCTACATACATAGTTGAAAAAGAAAATATGTCAAATAAAATGTTAAAATATGTGCAATACAATTAGCACTGATCCGATACTTTTGCAATGCATTATATATATATATATAAACAATAATCAGTTGAGTGAATCTTACATTGGACTCAAACCCACAAACAAAATTTGCTTTGCTACATTTCATATTGTTACATAAAAACAATCAATTTGCTGTGAAATAAAATTCAAGATTTATCTTGTATTAAAGATAATGGGATAAAAACCCCAAAGAACTACTAGTCATTCAAAATGTGCGTACTTGGTTTGCATGCACAAAACAGTAGCTGCAAACTAACTGAGTAGCAGGTGTATTGAAAACTTTACCTAAAATATATAAAGACAACCTGAATTTTGGTTAAAAATGTAAAAGATTGATAGCTTCTCCTCAGATAAAAATAAACCTGGACTGCTAAAAGATGACAAAATTCATTGGATTTGGAAGTAGAAAATGAGTCACTTTTGAACAAAGAAATTTTAAAATTTGTCAGCTTGTCATTTTAAGCAAAGATAAAGAAACAATTCTTTCTGAATTGAATGATATCACTTGTAATTTTTCAATAAACATAAATCAATTGAAATTATTAGGTAGCAAGATTTAAATCGATAAACAGACACTAATCTGATAATCTGATTCAGTTATCATCAAATTACTTGTCCACAAAAGTAGGAGTCATGAGATTAGTTATTATATTGTAGTCTATGGTTTAAATCACATTTAGGGTTTATTTCTAAAATAATCACTGGAAAAAAAAAAAAAAAAAATTATTAAAGCCAAAGAATAGTTTCCCCATCTTTTTCTATTGGCAGATCATTTTTCTACTACTTTTATATTATATGTGTCTGCTTGTATGTTTTTCATATTCAAATGACAGATGCATCAAGAATTTGTGAACATGGAAGATGAAGCACTATTGATGCCAGCTGATTGGTTGTTATTGCTAGCATTTTGGTTGTTATTGCTGCCTCTTTGAAGGATAACCACGGGGGACATACCATGTCGAGGGGACAACCCCCCAGGTTTGGACATGTGAGGGGATTGGTTGGCCATCATTGGGGTTATGTACATGGGGTTCATACCAGCAGCCCCGATCATGTTGGGACCAGTTGGGTAAATATTGTGGGCTCCAAGAAAGTGTCCTGCATTACTGGGAGACGGTGCAGGCATGCCACCTTGGTAGGGAAACTGATTGTTCTGTCGATAGTGGAAATGTGGACCCTTGCCAGATTGCTTGGAGGATGAGTTCATGTTGGTATTGTGACCACCTGGAGATTGCTGTTTGGCACATGGACCCCCTTTGGCTGCTGCAACAACATGACTGTTTACTATAGCATTAGCAAAGATATCAGCTTGGATCCTGTTATAAGCTGCAGGATTGCGAGTGCCATTCAGTCCACCAGCAAGGCTCACCGAAGAATTACTGGCTTGAGTGTATAGAGCTTTGTTGAGAGCATTCATACAATCCAGGTTAGCTCTTGTTATGGGACGTTTTTGATTTGCACCGGGTTTATCCCACAGTTTTAGCAAGCATTCTCCAACAAATGGTTCAATTTCCTACAAGGATATAAGAATAGTGAAAAAGGCAGGAAATATTAGCACCAGAAAAGTAGTAAAAGACGTTAAAATGATAGAATACTACTACTACTACTACTACTACTACTACTACTGAAGAAATAAAATAAAAATAAAAGGAATGTTTCTCTGAGGAAAATGTGATTTCACAAAATGGATTATATTAATAATGCTTTTGGTTGATGACATGCTTTATAAAAGAGGTTTGTTTTTTAACAAAAATGCAATTTGTATGAAAGTGAGTTACTCAGATTTTACTCAAATTGTTATTCAATTATCACAAACTATATTAATATATATGTCAATTATGAGAGCAATTCCATATGTATAAATGTTGACTCCGTTTCAATTACCTGAAAATAATCTGGATAAAAAGACTTTAATAATATTGGACTATTTCATTAATTTGAAATTGTATTAACTAGTGTACAAACTGGCAATATTCAAAGATTATACAGTAACAATATCTTCAACTTCCACATCAAAAATGGTTAAAAAAAGAAAAAAAAAAGAAAAGAAAAAAGAAAAAGGAAAAGAAATGGCACTATTTAATTTATAATATTTGGAAATAGATGGAATACAATATTTGTACTATCTGGAAGACCGCAAGACTTAAAATATTAAGTGCATTAAGTGATTTATGCGAGTCAAATTTAATTTTGAATTACAAAATTAAACGGATACTTTCAATTGTTTGCATTAATGAAAACAAAGGAAATTACTCTCAAGTTTGCATGGTAGAAAGTAGGAAACATTAGTTTGGTTATTAATGTAGAAATACAAATCATAATTTATCTGATGGATTTCAATAAATGAAGGTTACAATACCTGACAATCACGACCGACATGTATCTTCTTATTGTCATTCCATGGATTGGATAGATGTTGAGTATTTTGGAATGGAATATTGCACCTAAACAAAATAAATGCTAAATCAATCAGTTGCTCAGCATTAGTAGTAGAAAAATAGACAGGATAAGGTATGCCTAGAATTATAAAATCCTCAATGCTAGGTGTCTCCAAGCTTTTTTTGCACTGCAGACCAGTGTAATATTGATAATATTCTTGTGGCCCATTTGACAGTGGGTATTAATCACAACGGGAATATAAGCAAGGAGTCACTTATAAGTGGCCAATACACTGATTTCATTTCTAAAGGGGTTTAACTAACGAATTTATGTTTCATTCATTGACTACCGAAATTAATTTGATTTGTACAGTTGGTTTGTGTGCAAGTCAAATATATTTCTTAATGTGGGCATGAGAGGCATGGCAGAAAATGAGCGGACTCATATCATTTCATATCACTAAATCATATTGTTTGCTTTGCAGCCCAGTACCAGTCTGCGGCCCAGTGGTTGGGGACCATTGCTCTAAGAATTAAAACAACTATGCTGCTACACCAAGAAATCAATTCTGTCATTTTACTTCTACTTGCACAAGTATTTGGAATTTTACCAGAGAATTTATGAAAAACAAATAATGATAAACTGAATTTAAATGTCTAATAGAGGAAAATTACATTTTCTTTTTAAAATTAGTTGAAAGAATCTACATAATTTGCCAGAAATAGGATGTAGCCTATTGTTCAACCTTACACAAAATTTCATTGAGAACCTTTGGAGATATCGTATGGACAGACAAGAACATTTGGAGATAGTTGTCCACAAAGTTTTCAGTGAATTTCAATGAGATTTTGTGGAAGGGTTAACAATAGGCTACGTAAGAACTGATTACATTTTGGCACGGATCCAGGCAAAATTACCTCTCCTCTGTCATGAGCATGAATGAATGAAAAAAAATAATAATAAAAATAACGGAAAAATCTCAGTCCAGAGAAAATGCCTGGATCCACGCCAAAATTTAACCTCTTCCTTACCCTATTGCCCAGCTTTACACAACATTTAATTGAAATTTTGTGAGAACTTTTAGAGATATAGTGTGGTGTGGACATATAACTACTATGCAGGGGAGGTAACTGTACATGAATCCATTCCCATATGTATCACTTCTTCCGTAGACCATTGCTCATATTTCCACAAAATGTCATTGGAATTCATTGAGAACTTTTAGAGATATTATGCTGTGTGGACATATAGCTACAATGCTGGGGAGGTAACTGTGCATGGATTCGCTCCAAAATGTAATTACTTCTTCAGTAGCCCATTGCCCACCCTTCCACAAAATTTCAATGAAAAACATTTTTAAGATATCATTTGGACAGACAGATTGAGTCAATACATAAACCTCTCCAAACTTTGTTGGCAGAGACAAATAATATGTGCAAGAAAACATGAAAAATATTATATGGGTCAGAACTGTTTGAACCATCAAGCTTGCATAAATGTCTAGAATAAGCCATTTAAGATTTGGAACAGTTCAATCGTGATTAAAAATTTCACTGCATATTTCAAATCTGAACTCATTTTATTTTTAATTTCAATTAATTTAATGCCAAAGGTTAGGCTAAATTATTGAAGAATTTATTGGTCGAACAGAAAAAAAAATCTCAAAAATGTGTAAAATACTAGAAATTATTTCCTGTGGGGTTAAATGGCTACTCCACAAATGTTATCTTTAAAAGAGTCAGAAAAGTACATGGTGAAACCAAAAAACATATCTGAACAACTTAAAAGTGTTACCTTTCTATTCATAATCTTCTTTTTTCAATCTTTAATGTGTGAATTTTAGTTAAATGGTAGTAAAAAGATTAAATCTTTACAGATAAAGAGTGCAACTGAACCATTTTATATTTTTAGATCTATTTTATTTGTGAGTTTTGAAATAAATTAAAAGGAAAAATTGTTTTTCATTTACTTTCCTAAAGCGGTCGTAATAATGAGATCAATAGCAAACAATAGGAGAGTACAAAGAATTATTCTTTTTAATTCTATGAATGATTTGGTTTAAGATCAGAATAATAAGAGTGTAAAGAAGAGCATATTTAAAACTTTATCATACTGGCTGATGGTGTCAGTTTTTAAAATAGTTACAACATTTATAAGATTTGTTATTAATTAACAAAAGAATATACAGAATTAGAATATTATGAAAAAATAGGATATGTTTCATCAGGTAGCTCTGAACTTCAAAATTTCAATCGTATTAATCTCACTGAACCTAAACTTATCTATTCCTAGTATTTTCTTGTTGTAATCTAGCAACAGTGGGGTTTTTTTTAATGGAAGGATTATTAAAAAAAAAAATCAAGCATTTCAAAATATTAGAATATAATAAACAGCCAAACTTGATCATTACAATAGAGCAAGTTGGCCATAAATTGAAAGATACGTTCGGAATGTCCATCAGTACTTGGTTGGACCACGTTTAGCATAAATGTCCGTCTGAATACGTTGTGGCATTGAAGAAACCAGCCTGTGGCACTGATCAGGTGTGATGGATGCCCAGGTGGACTTGATGGCAGCCTGGAGCTCTGCTCGATAGCTGGGATGTAAGCTGGTCATCTTAACTATGCCCCATAGTCAATGTGTTTCAAGTCCGGTGAGTTACCAGGCCAGGGAAGTACATTGATGTGATCATTAGCAAACCAAGCAGTGGTCGATTTTGCGTTATGTGCAGGAGCCAAATCCTGCTGGAACGCAAATTCTGCATCACCAAATAGTTTTTCCACTGACGGAATCATGAAGTGCTCCAAGGTCTCCTGGTAAACCGCTGCATTGGCTGTGACCCTTGAAAACACAGTGACTCAACACCTGCAGATAACATGACATCACAGACTGCAGGAACTTGACGCTAGACTTCAAACAACTGTACCCCATCTCCAGAAGCCATGGATTCACTCACTCCTGCCACTGTTCACTTTTTATGGATCTCATCTAAATTGTAAACAGGCTCTTCTTGACAGTTCTCTCGAGGCTGAAATCATCCCTTTTGCGGGTGCACCTCTTTTGGCTATACCTTACTCATCCAGATGATGTTCATTAGAAATGCTTCAAAAACACGGAAAAGCTATAACTTTTTGCGTCTTCTACTCTTTTTGGAGTGTGCCAATGATGATCTTTGGATAACTGTTAGATCAGAAGTCTTTCCCATGATTGTAGAAGTAGACTTCATTCC
>VCCN01004667.1:4859833-4871915 GCA_006491835.1 Architeuthis dux
ATTCTCCTTTTCCCTTGGGTGATGAATTGTAAACAGTGTTGTAATTTTGAAACTACTGTGATGTTATTTCGCTTACATGGGACAAGCGACAAAAATAAACAGATATACGTTATAAACAGTCTTCGTTCCATCATTTGCGGTGCACCCCTGCATCTGGTAATTGTGCACATGCAAGTTAACTAATAACCACAACTGACTGTGCTATATTTATAATTGATTTGCTAATCTTTCTACAGAAGCTTAGTGGCTATATTTAGAGATGAAAATGCTAGTCTATATAAGTTTGATTAGGAATTATTCATATAAAAAAAAAAAGAAAGAAATAGGCAGCATCAAGCTGATTCTGGTATTAAATAAGTGAGCTACTTCAGAATTCTTAGCTTTGAGGTCATATTGACAAGCACTATGTGAATATTTACTCAATATTTAGTTAATTTTAATGATATATTTCAATTAATAAAAAAGCAGACTCAAAAGGTAAGAGAAAAACATTTTAAAACTGAAGAAAAAGTGGCAATAAAAATAATTTATAGGTTATTAAATCTTCAACATAACAGTTAAAATGAAAATTATAAACTGAAAAAATATTTAATTTAATGAATAGGAAAAGAGCAGTGAAAAGAGGAATTGTAATTAATATTTTAAAAACAGAAATTTTAATCCTAAGAATGAACTGATTTTTAACTTACCAAAAAGGCTTTGTTGAGTTTTTTCTCATTATTTGCTGCTGATGCCCAGAGGGACTTGTTAATAGAAATGTCCAATGTCTTCTGGTTGTTGCATTTCATAATAAACATGCGACAAGGGTGTGAAGAGGTAGCTCCTGGGTCTTTTTCTGCCAATTTGGAAGGAGATGATGGTTGGGGACTGTCACAAGGAGTACTTGAACGACTGTTTCCACTCATGCGGTGATTACCACCATTACCATTGCTGCCACGTGGATACATAGAGTTATCCGGTTTGTTTTCAGATCGAAATTCTGAAAGAATTATTATTCCAAAAGCAGACTTTTATACTGTGAGTAAAAATAAAAGGCTACATCACAATGGTCTTTGAAATGAATGTAAAAAGAGTGGAAATTTTAAAGCAAAGATCCAAATAAATTAAGTTTTAATTAATTAGTTATTACATCACAGTGCAACAAAAATGAAAAAAATTAGTAGAAGCAAGCATATAATCAATTTTTTGGAAAGTGTAGCATTTTTAGTAATGGTAAACATGGAATTGTTTCTATTTAATCTTGCAAATGACTAAAGTAATATAACTACTCAAAGACTTATTTAGACAGGTGTCAAGAAAGATGCATACCTAAAAAGAACAGGAAACAAGTATACATTATCATTCACTGCATACCTAACATTTAACTTGTAAGTATATCAAATGAATATTTCAAAGCTCTAATAGCAAATAGAAAAGATGAATTTAAGATATAATTCAACCTGCATCCAAGATCATGAATGCTGATCGTAGTGATGAATTACATTTAAAAAATAGGAATTACGCAAAGCTACATAGAAAAATGCAATGTAAATGATATTAGCAAAACAAGTATCTCGCAATCATGATTGTTTATTTGCCTCATACAAATAATGAAGAGAAGAGATAATAATGAAATAAAAAAGAACACATACTTCCGGAATCTTTTTTCTTTGGAGGTGTAGAAGGAACTGAGCGCTTTGTCATCTTTGCTTTCTCCTCAGCTTGATCTTCCAGCTCATGGTAGTTGCGGCCTCCACTACAGGACATGATGGTCTCTATGGCTAGGGTAAAACAAAATGGTCAACAAATAAAATTAGAATAAAGCAACCAAAATATTATCCATTGATTAGAATCAACAGAAGATGATGTTACAGATGAATGCAAATATATGCAATATGTTATCTTGTATGCAATACCATACAAGATAACATAAATGTTAATAAAAATACATTTTGTGTGATGTTCATGTTCTAACAGTGATGATATTGAAAATGGCCTAAACAGCCGTAACATGTGCATCAGAAGACATACACAAGATGGAAATACGTTCATAAATACGTTAATTTTAAAAAGATTTAAAAGTTTTAGAATGTCCAGAACACTGGAATTGAAAATAATTTTCATAGTTTATTGGTTGTAAAATAAATTATTAACAAAAATACTTATTCAAGAAGCAATCAAGAGAAATACTCACAATCATTAGTTTAAAACAATTAGGGATATACATTCAAACCCATAAAAGAAAACAGCATTGATAATAAAAGTCAAAAGTACTTACACATGGGTCTTGGCCTCTGTCCAATACCTGTGGGCTGTTGTAAACCAAGCTCTCTCTCTTCTGTTATTAGGACCTCAACAACAGTCCGGACAATGGCCTAATAATAAAAACATACAGGTTTTTGTTTTTTTTTGTTTTTTTTAAGTATTTGACAAAAAAAGTATGTTTAAAAAGTGTGCTCATTACCATCAAAAATAGAGGCAATATTCTATGATGAAAAATTAGTTTAAATTCAAATCTTGGGCCCAATACTAACTTTATGAAGAAAAATATCACAAATGTTTATAAATAAATCTGTTCAATAGCCTGAATACAACCAAATGAAAGAAAGCATACATTTTTTTAAATAAATCTCTTCTAACATTGTTAGTGAGAAAACAGCATAGTTTTCTTTACATACAGATAGTACACCTGAAGAAGGCTGTAGAATGGATCAGCTGAAAGGTCGTGAGAACAACAAAAATAAGAAGTAGTTTGATTGTCCCAAAAAGTCTGAATGTTAATCACGCTTCTCAAAATTATAGACAATAAATATAAAAATATATTACATCATCAACCTGTGTCCAGGGCTTGGACGGAGCTTTCATTCTGCGGATGAACAAGCTGTACCATTTTTGACGTAACTGAAGTGCTAATGTTGCAGACTGATAAAAAGTAAAAAGAATATATTATTATTATTGGATCAAGTATTGTAACACCACTTTTTATTAAATTTGACTCGTTTTTTACTTCATCCTAATTTTAGTCGCCTAAATTAATAAGTTGTATAAAAACAACTAAAATTAGGATGAAGGTAAAAACTAGTAAATTTAATTAAAAATATATTATTATTGTTGTGTTCATTCAAATCCTTCATTGAAAAATGGTTGAAGCATAATTAAAGAAATGGGTAAATAGAAAATCAATAAGAAATGCAAATCAAACAGGACAAAACTATGATCTTTAAATAATTTTTAAAAAATGCCAACACTGGTAAACATTTATCAGCAAAATTACATTTATTTTAATAAAATTAATGTGTATAACATAATTTCAAAACTTTTTGGACACAAAATTAGAAGAGAAAGAAAATAAATATTCAAAGAATATTAAATTGTCTACTCAACAAATAAAATTTCTGGATGGTCAGATAAGAAAGAGGCAAAATGTTTTTATCAATAATTGGGATTTAAATTTAGATAATTTTTAGATAAAATATACAAAAGAAATATTGATAGGCACTTGTACAAAACATCATAAGCATTAGCCTTTGAAACTAGGATGAAATAAGCAATTGGAAGATTTAGCACATATCTTAACACAGACACAGAAATAAAAAAAGCAACAAAAACAAAAAATAGAAAAGCACTGAAATAAAATATGTTGGCACTGAATTTTATTTCTAGTATAAAATAAATGTAAATGTAAAATGTAAATTTGAAGAGGAATGTTTGGCAGTATTGACAAAAGAATGTCTAGTATGAGATTAAAAACCTATAAAATTGAACTGAATTTTAAAAAGATTTTCAACTGTTACATTATGTTTTAGATTGGGCGTTCAATTTACTATACTATATACTAGACAACCCTGTAACTCATTGTGTCACCCTTTGAGAGAAAAGTAGTGCAATTTGATGTGAACAGAATGAACATTAAATTTGCAAATAATAAATTTAAAAAATAAATAAAGGAGACCACTATAAATAGCATTTACTAGTTATCTCCCTTGACACATCAGTTGATTATAATAGGTGCGAGTCCACAGTACACAGACTCCAAACTATTATTATTAAGCAAATAACCCAGATCTTTTATGCATTATCCAAGTTAGCGCATTTTAGGAATACCTTAATCCAAAATATATAGCTACAATGCACCGTTTCTGCTATTAGATTGATTTGTTTGGCGGAATATCAACACTTGATGGGTCATTTAAAGCCGAAATCAGTTTAAAATCTTTTAAAAATGAGTCTTGTGACTTTGATGAAAGGTTTTGTTTTTTTATTAACTAATGTCTTGCAATTTTAGTGAAAGGTTATTTTTTAAACTAGGGCCCGTTTTTGGGGGGTTTTTTGTTGATGCAGTCGGCGTATTCTAGGCCCCAGCCAACAGGGCCGTCCGCTATTAGAGGTTACAAACAGATAAACAGAATAAGAATTTTAGTATCATATATAGATGTAGAAAACAAATTGAAGATTCAACTCAATTCTTTGCTGCTGCTGCTGCTAATGATAATGATAATGATAACTTACCTCTGGTTCAATATGGAAGGATAACCATTCGTCTAACTGAAGGCAAGACTTCTTGCTGTCTTCATTGTCTTCACCACCACTATCACTACCATTGTCAGAGACATTAATACCAACAAAATCTTGAACTTTTCTTTCATCTACAGATAGAAAAGAATTCATGAGCCAAGAAACTATTAAAGATAAACTAAACAAAAAATCTCACATTCTATTTCTAATATGAATAATAATTTACGAACTATGAAAGAAAAGCTCTTACTTAAATAGGTTATTCTTAACAAGCTTTACCCATACACGACTTACCAGAGTGAGCTACATGTTGCATAACGGTTGTTATTATTGCATAACGTGCAGACATACAGTTTAGTGGATGCAGATTGCGTTATTGATATGCAGGAAGAAACTGCATAGTGTACACTCAAAGACGAAACAAAGAAGTCTTGTATCGTTTTATAGTATATGTTTATTTCTGCACACGGTTAGACGGCGAGATCCAGCAGTTTTCAAAACATATACAAGCATATTTACATTCTTCCACCACGGGAGGAAGACTGTTAATACACTGACTTGTTTGCAGAACAAGAGAAGAGGAGAGTCTAATAAACTTAGGCATCTGTTTTGATCACGGGTAATTAACTTCACACAGCCCAAAGGCTAGCACGTGCCGGTATCAACTTCCCTACTGCCCTCTTTCTGACTGACAATCAAAATTGGTTCCTTTTTTAAGCCTGCGTGTTGACTTTGCCCCGCCTCGTTGGTCCCAACCCCTTTTGATATCTCTATAGCCTGCCCATTCCAGGTCTGCGATTAATCACAAAAATCCTTATTGCTTCCTATTCCAAAGCTAATCATGTCTGATGCCAATTTCAGTAATGTGGTTTTCACGTGGCATGGGGCCACTTTCATAAAATTCTGATTTGAAATTACTGACGCCTATCAGTGACCTTTGACACTAAAATAGTCTGGTGAAAATATGTTCTGACCGTGAGAAGATTTTAACAAGGCCATCCATTTTTATTAAAACTAAAATGACTTATCAGAAATTATATGTATTTAAATGAGCAACCTAATTACAACTTCATTTTAAAGCTTGCGTATTGATTATTATGCAACATCTAATATGAATAATAATTTACGAACTATGAAAAAAAAGCTCTTACTTAAATAAGTTATTCTTAACAAGCTTTACCCATACATGACTTACCAGAGTGAGCTACACAATTATATGGTTTTCTGCTAACCAGTCATGCGGCAGCAACAGATGTAACTATTTATTCTTTATAATTAGAAAAGATGAGATTACCTGCAGTGATATTACCCTCAGCTTCTTTGATGATCTCAGGAGATAATTTGGCAGGTCCAGCAAATAAGGCAACAGTGATTGGAGATATCACAGTGCAGCAACGAACAGATGCTAATCTATTATTTCTACACATCTCTTCATAGATAATCCACTCAGATGGGAAGTAACTGATATTTTTACTTCGAGAGCCTGTCGAGAGATTGGGACTTAGTACAGACAGATTGTGAATGCGCACTTTGGTCTCTTTGCTGAAATACAAACATAAAATCATGGCTGAAATAATAACACATTGGCAAATGCATAAACGGAAAATAATGAGTCTCAAAATTATTTTAACCAGAATAAAAAAAAAACGACCGAGATGCATAGATATTTATCAGTTTTAAAATTCAATTTTCTATTGAAATAGAGAAAAAAAGATATATAGAGAAAAAAAGATATATAGAGAAACAAGACCATCACAGCACAGCTGCATGTAAGCTATTCATATGATACTGTTTTAACCAATGACAGATTGGAAAATAAAAGAAATTATAATACAATTTTATCTACATTATCACTAGATTACTAATTAAAATATTAATTATAAAGCATGTTTTTCTATTTTAATCTTTTTATAAAGTATCATCATCAGCCGTTATAAGTCCACTGCTGGACCAAGGCCTATCTTGTGCTAACCTCTGCCACATCTTACCAGCAAACTTTTCTATCTCGTCCTTCCATCTTGTATTTTCCTACTTCATTTACTGTCCTATGGCCACCAATCGGTTAGTCTTTTCCTCCATCTATTGTCATCTCTTCTTGCTAGGAGACCAGCCCATCTCTAGTTTTGCTGCTTAATTAGTTGTATAATATCCTTCACTAGAGTCCTCTCTGATCCATGTTGATCTTTTTCTATCTCTTAGAGTTATCCCTAGCATTGCTCTTTCCATGGCCCTCTGCATTATTCTGAGTTGGTTTTCAGCTCGTTTGGTTAATTTCCATGTTTCACATCCATAAGTCATGGCTGGTATTATGCAGCAGTTGTATTCTTTATGCTTTAGGCACATTGGCAAGGTGCTCTTCAGAATGTCTATTCATACCAAATTCTTTTCAACCTATTGTTATGCATTGTTTTATTTCGCAGTCATGGTCTTTCTCTAGCTTTATTACCTGTCCAAGATAGATATATTCATTGACCTCTTCTAGAGTCTCTCCCTCTATCTTTATGACCATTTTGGGTACTTTATTGTTGAACATTACCTTTGCCCTGTTCATCTTTAAACCTATTTGTTTTGCTCAGAAAAAGATGAGTTAAAAAAGTATCATCAGCAGCAGCCGTTATAAGTCCACTGATAACCTATGATAGATTGGAGAATAAAAAAATATAATACAAGTGTAAAGTATATAATTTTCATTGGATCACAAGATAATTCAGAGGAAAAATGTGTACTTACGCTGCAGATAATTGACCAACAGCTCGGTCAACACGGATAAAATTTGGGTACAAGCCAGCACATAATGCAGCTTTTACAACACACCACTTCTCAGAATTAACATTCAAGTCACGGATGTCCCCTCCTCCTCGAGCTCTCACAAACCCAGAGGCACGAAGCTGACCAAGCAATTGGGCTCTGGTTAAAAATTTTTTAAAAAGAAAAGAAAAACACAGATGTAGATGCAAGCAGTCAAGTTCAGTACATTGCAATCAAGAAAGCACATTTAATGAAACTAGCTTAAAAGTCGCCCTCACCGGCCGTTAGGTAAAAACCAACTTCTAAAAAAAGTATTATCAGTATATGAGCTCATGTAAAAACTTCAGGAAAAAAAAAATTGTTAAAATGATTATTCTGATGATATGAGGACTTCATAATAGAACTTAATACATTCTGATGATGTCAAAAAATGATCTAGTAATGTCACTGTCCTTGTACATGAAATAAAGGTCTAGTTCCGCATTATAATTATATAGTAAATTGAACGCCCAATCTAAAACATAATGTAACAGTTGAAAATCACCCAGATTCGTTTTAGAGTATTTGGTCTACCACCTCGCTTTTGCTGGGTTACAGTAACATACACACAGAAAAACTATTTTTATTATTAGTCTTGCTGTCAAAAATGACAGCATATATGAAATATATGGATATACACATTTCATTTTATATACGTGGATAATAGAGACTTGCATTGCTGTGGCTTGGAGAATAATGTTCTGTTGACCACAAACAGATTTTTATCACTGTTATATTTTTATTCTCAAAATTCAGCATTTTTTCAACATGAAATTCTATTTTTACTAGGTCATCATGTGGTAACCTACTTAATGATAATATAGAGGAGTGGCATCTCTTAGCATAACAGAGGACAAATAAATAAATACACATGGTGTATTATAATAGATGGTTTTATTATAATTTTATAATTATTGTCATTTAAGTGATTAATTCTTTTTATTATTTAAAATCAATAAAAGTTAACATGAAATGTATATATTAAATCCAGTTTGCAAGATAAAGAATTTTTTAAAAATAAGCAGAATAAAAAATATTGATATATTTTATAATGAACCAACCTCATTCCAACAATCATTTCCATGGAAGCAGAAGATAAGAAATGTTTATCACAAAATGCTCTCTCCCAGCCTTCAGTCCTGGCTTTCTGCCATGCCTGAAATATGAATTTAGAACTTATTTAAATATGAATTTAGAACTTATTTATATCACATAGGTATTTCATCTTTTTCCATGTTCTATTTTTGCCAGGCCACTATTCCTTGTGCTTCTATAATTAGCTTCAAGAAATCACTGACCTAAAGAAAAATAACTTACTGTATATGCCAGACTATAAGACAAATGGTTCACAAGGTATTTGGAGGACTGCCAGACTATAGGACAAAATGGTTCACAAGGTATTTGGAGGACTGTCAGACTATAAGACAAATGGTTCACAAGGTATTTGGAGGATTGCCACTCACTGTAACTCATCCAAGCCCCATAACTGACCATATCAAGTTTTGGTAGATGGCCCTCTGGTCAAAATACCAAAACATTGGATGACTTGTAATATTTGCATAGTTTGGGGTTTTTTTTTTAAATTTTTAATTAAACGTCTGTCTTATATACCAGCATATACAGTATCAGAATAAAGTACAGCCCATTATTATAAGATACATTACTCATTTCAGTAATTTTCAAGAAAATTAATCTGTAAATGTTCACGACAAAAGTTATCTCCCTTGCAAAGGTCATTTACGAGAACAATGGCGGGGATCTAAGCAAAACTATTTGTATTATTCACTTTTGTTTGGTTTGTTTACTAAATAAATTCAGTCAATCAGGAGAGAAACAGAAGTAAAACCGTTAACTTGAATTTTATCTTTAATGAATCCCGCTCTATCCACTTCTCTTTCCATTTTCTTTAAACATTTCCTTTGTGTGTTTATCCTGTCCTTTCTCAGTTTTTTTTTCTTCTTTCTCCTCGAATTTATAAATACTTTATCCAAGAAGATGAGGAAAGAAAATCAACTTTTTCTATTCAGTCTTGGTTTTGAAACGTTCATGAAATGGCCATTGTTAAAAAAAGCCATCAAATTTTGTGCGATTTATTTATATTTACTGTTTTTTTAAATGACTTTTGCAAGGGAGATAACTTTTCAGTGAATTTTTACAGACCCATTTTCTAGGAAAGTACTCCTCTTTCAAAGTTCAACTTGATTGCAGCACAACAGCTTTTTCTTGAAAATATAAAACCTACCTGAAAAGCTCGGAGTAAAGCCATATGGTCACTAAATGAGTTAGCAGCAAAGTTTTTCCGTGATAAAGCAGCCGCTCTCTTCTGACAAGGCTGAGCTGGAAGCACAACTGGATACACAAATAATAATAATATTATTAATAAAAAGCCTTTTAAGATAACTCATGATTAAAGCATTGAAGAAATATGAAAATTAACTGAATAAGGAACAAAAAACAAAAAACGCAATTATAAAAATACAAAAAATATATTTACATGGATCTTTGTTTGCCATGGAGCAAACTATAGTTAGGACAGGGTCTAAACATTTTAGCACCACAGCATAAAGTATCATTTTACCATAGGACGGAGCAACAGGTAGATCTGCTAGATGATGACCCATTTCAGTCAAATCTTCCCACGGGTCCAAAGCATCAATTTGCTATTGGCAAAGAATGAAAAATAAAAATTAGTATAAACCGATGTCATACTCATGTGTATTTTGTAATGGATTCTAGTCAAAAGTTCTTAGGATAGTTATAATATCCAACACAATCTTATCTAGATTTCAATTGACAATCTGCTTTGTTACAATCATTAACTCTTAAATTCATGAACTGCAGATAAATGCTTGAGTAGCTTATTCATACACTGCTCCATACTGCTTGAAAATATAAACAACTTTCGGATCAAGTTTACATCAGGCATCCTAAACATTGTTGAATCAAAAAGGGACACATTTTGCTTTGACCCCGAATTTGTTCAAAGTTACATACGTTCGATAAAAAATAGTTTAATAAAAACAAAAACAAAATTTTCGAAGTTACTAAAATACTTTCTCCTGGAATAATAAAAAGTATTTGTTGTGCTTTCAATCCAACTATTCTTCATAACATTGGTTTTGGTTTTGGCTTTTATAGTGATTATTAGAGTTTAAATTTTACAGTCACTCAGTAACTGTCATCTTAGCGTAATAAAAAATAGAAAAAGAAGATTGGATTGAAAGTACAAAAAATACTTTTATTTTTCCAAGAGAAAGTATCTTAATAACATCGAAAATCTGTTAGTTTAAAAAAAAAAACCTATTTTTTTTGTAACTTTGAACAAATCCGATGTCCAGGCAAAATGTGTCCCTTTTCGATTCGACAATTTTTAGGGTGCCTGATGTAAACTGGATCCCAACTTTCAAATAGACAGTAAAGGGACCAGCAACTATTCTGTAAACAACGATTGCTACACATTTCTGGTAGAGCCCTTCTTGTGTACAGTTAAAAATAAAAGTGTTTACATGTGGTTTTCTTTCAGAAGTCAGCTGATGGCAATCCCAAAAGAGGATTTTGCAGACTGTATTTAAAAGTAGAAGGGATGCTGGAATAAGTATGTGTGGTACAAAGGGGAGTACTTTGACAGAGACTAAGGTGCCATTGCCCTTGGTAGGCTATTTGTTTTTTAATATTAAATGGCTAGATACTTTCCAGACAGACCTTGTATAAACTGATCCAGATGGCAAGAGTGTTTTCCAGATACAATATATAGGCGACATGGTGACTAAAAAATGGCATTTTAATTAGGGAATACATAAAACTATATGATATTTAGTTTTCATATACATCTAGTAGAGCTTAATGTATATTTCCAGTCACTTTGTGTATCACTTTTTATTACAAATACATCAATTATATGTTGTTTAAAATACAGAATCCATCAAATATGTGTTTTATTTAGAGCACATATATTTTTTTAAAATTCTGATTCCATAAGTTCTTCAATGCCCTGAGATTAACATTGAATATGGTATTTTTGAATGTCTGAGCAAGAGTTTAAAAAAAGCATAATACCTTCAGTAGTTGCACTGCATTTCTGATAATTAGAAAACCTGGTGCTTGTGGTGCCTTTGAAAGGAAATCAGTAATGGATACTTGCATGGGTGCTAACAACTTAGTCTGCAGACACAGTTCCTGTAATATAAAAAGAAAAAGGCAATAGGCCAGAACCATAACAAATATTAAGAGAGAATAATTCAGTTCTGATTTGTATTCTGTGATTAATAAGGTGTTTTGCCTCCAGTACATGTAATTACATAAGAAAATATTACTAAAAGGTTTGCTTGTGAATGTAGAATATAGTGAACATATTTCAATTACTTACACATCTAGTATTTCTAGAGGTAAAATCAGAACCAAAAGATTTTCACCAAAATGTAAAAAAAAAGAATTTTTCCCATCATGGAAATTCTTTTTCATTTCAATCATATTTCAGTGAAATGATACAGAATCGTACACCTTTTCAAAATACAACTAACGCAATGCCAATTTATGACTAGAGTTCTTCGATGGAAACAGGTTTACAAGAACAGCAAATGATAAATCATTTCTTAAATTCTAATTTATACTTTAAAAAAATCAAAAGCTATCCTATCAATGCAATGTATAAACATAAGCTAATATGACAAAGTAATTATATTTATTACTTTAACATAAGTAGCATAGATTCCTGAGCAATGTTGTCAAATGAGATTGAGCACAAACTGAGTCATCTAAATAGGGAAAAATTATCATTGGCACTAAAGAAATTTGGAGTAAA
>VCCN01004671.1:2852-29030 GCA_006491835.1 Architeuthis dux
TAATCTTTGTGTTATTAATAAAAGAAAGATTGTAGAAAATATAAAACTGGAGATAATAGGGGTTGAAAACTTGTTTACACTCGTGAACTTGTAGAATTTATTATGTGTGATAATATCAACTACACAGTCAATTAAATAAAACTTCCCAAAACTGCTGTCTACTAAAGTAAACAACACTAAAAGAATCAATATCATATAAATATCTAACTATAATTGAAGAAATCTCTGTGTGAAGTTGATATTCAAAATACTTATTAGTCAGCACACCAAGCATTGTAGTGTCGAGTTTTAAGTTGTTTGGATCAGCGGTTCTCTAGAAATCTAATAAAAATAAATAAAAAAATATGGATTGTAAATCTTTTATCTAAAATGATAGATCTAAAACATCTAAATTAGCAAAAGATCTAGATTTAGATATAAAATATCTAAATGGGCAACACTGAATAGAAGTAACTGAAATACTTTGATGCCATAAATTCGTACGGCAGACGGATATTTAGTTTACATGACTTATGGCAGGCTGTTCCACACATCATGAAGTCTGGTTCCTTCCAAACATGCACCTTTAGAACGGGCACTGCCCTAGTCTCTTAAATTCTCCAAAACCAACAATCATATTTCACTTGGAGACTTGTAAACAAGAAATCTGTATTGCAAAAATACTTGATTTATTGGTTAATTTATTTGTATTTGGAGTTTATGTGACTCAAAGTCAGGTGGTCAGGATATGCACGGTCTGTCTTGTGTGTTCTAAATATGTCAGCATTATCTGAATTATCCCCACTTTAATTTTAACCGACACCTGAAGAGCTTAGCTAGAATGTCTTTGACAAGATAGCCATTCATCACATCTGCTTTGCTATGGTGGCTGGGTTTCAGCATCTCATTTTGATCTGGAATCTGTATTGTTGAAAGTGACTAGGGTCAGGGGTGTTGATAAATAGGTTGAGTGGCAGGTCCCATATAGCTACTGTCCACAATTCACCCAACTTTTGAATGCACTTTACACAAATCCTTCCTTCTATGCTGGCATTAGAAGGTTTAAATATCAAGAAGCCTTAAGACAACAGATTTTGGGGGGATGTGAGGTGGTGTTCACTGGTGGTTCCCAGCAGCTCAGTCCCTACTGCCTGTCTTAGTGGAAGCTGGACTACATATAACCATTCTCATCTTCCTTACATTTTTCACCAATGGATGGAGGTTGCAGTATTCAGGGAGATGATGGTATAGTGGTTGAATACTCTGGTAAATTGACAAGTTTATGGATGTAATGGGGAAAGAAGCAATCAAAGAATTTGATTCTCTTGTGAACAGCTGGACATATACAAGCACTGATCCCTGTAATATGAGTTAAGTCACCCGTTTCTTTTTAAATTATATATAAAATAATTAGATTGTAAATGCCTCCTACTCAAAGCAAAAGTTCCATGATATGGTTGACAGTCGAAAAACTCAGTTTGTCTTAACATTAAAGGAGCTTCACTGTATAAAATCTTTAGTTTTAACCTTATCATTTTGTGATCTTTTGAGTCTTTCCCATGTTTTCAGCAAGCATACCTATTTGCCATAACCAAATGTCAGTCTATCCTAAGAGGTGGCTATTTAAATTTCTTTTTCAACATATTACCTACCTACCTGTAATGTACCAATGTCATTATGATTTCAGAAAGAATTTGGCACAATTCCAATATCGTTTCCAAAGTTTCCAAACTGTACCACAAATGATCATGGAAATAAATAAAATAATTCTGATATTGCTATATGGAGGATAATTGTGTATTCATCAGATACATAGGGTTATAAAAAAGCATGTATGTGCTAAATTTCAATTCAACTAGTAGTTTGGGTGTTTATATAATCGTAATCAAGTTTATCTCAGATCAATTCACTTGTGTAGTTTTATTCTTATTAGGCGTCTCACCAAGTTAAGCTTAATAAATAACCAATCCCTCTTGTAGTTTTGATGTATATATGGTCTGGACACTCAATCTTTAAGATATGAGCAATGAAATGGTAGGGAGGGTGTTACACCTTCCACAAAGTTAATTTTCATGCTCAATAACTCCACATTTTAAAAATCTATGAAAATTCAGAGAATTATTGGATTTCAATAGAACTTTCTGCAACTTAATTTCATTTATTAGAAGATCCCTCTGCAATAAAACTTAGTGAAAGTGGGGGTTTTTTTTAACTGTAAAAAAATAGCCACCCCTTAATTTTATGGAACATAAGGGTGTAAAATATTTCAAAAAATTGTTTACAAAAAGTTTTACATTGGAAATTTAAAAACAGCAAAATATTGCATTGTTTGACAACTCGTAAATATAATTTAGTAAGTAATACTGAAGAAAAATGAGTCATATATAGATAGAAAAAGTATTCATGTATTTGCAAATTCATATTAACAAAATGCTGCTATTAAATAACAATATTGAAAAAAGAAGCTTTACTTAATAATAAAAGAACTTATTCTCAATTTTATTTTTAATAGCATATATATCCACCATGTTAATGTTTCTTTGTCCTATGAAAATTTTCTCATTCACTGATTGGTAACTTTACTTCTTGTGTGAAGATCTAGCAAGGGAGGGCCAACTTTATTTTCAAGTTTACATCTAAAATTGAGTAAAAAAAAAAAAAATTTTGAAACATTCTCCAGATCTAAAATCTAGGAAATACATAATAATAAATTAAATGTGACTTTAATCAACATATATAAAATATTTTAAAAAATAAAATAAAATGGAAAAAAGTTCCACCTTGATCAACCCTGAAAAGGAAAAAAAAAAAATTCCCTCACCCCAATTTTGACCCCTAAGAGTGGGGGAAAAAAAAATTTTCCCCTAGATTTTCATAGGAGTGGGAGGAACTACTTCATGTCGATTTGTAAATCAGTGACGGCAATGAATTGTAAATATAAAACCTACAAATGGCACACCCCACCAAATATTTGACAATGTGCCCCCCAAAGAAAACAAATGGGTGTGCTCCTCTAAAAGATAAAAAAACTAATTGGGTGGCACCTCGAAAAAGAGGAGGAGGGGGGGGGGGGCAAAAAGGTAATAAAATTGGGGGAAGACACCCTAAAAAGGTAAATTGAGAACTTTGGGAGATATTCTGTTGTGTACATATAGCTGCCATGCGGGGAGGTGACTGAAAATTCTTTGATCAACCCCAAAATTTGAACGCTTCTTCCTTAGCCCATTGTCCACCCTTCCACAAAATTTCATTGAAAACTTTTGGAGATATTGTGCAGTGTACATATAACTACGATGCAGGGGAGGTGACTGGAAAATTCCTGGATCCACCCATTCAATCACTTCTTCCTTAGCCTTGGACAATCCTTCCACAAAAATTAATTGAGGAGTGGGAGGGAATGCCTCATGGAGATGGTGTGAGGCATTTGATGTTACGATTTGTCAGATAGTCAGTGACAGTGATTGACACTGTAGATGCTAGTGCATTTAAAAATCTTACACACTTTATAACAAGATTCTTTTCACAGAACTTTTAGAATAAAACTTTTTAAAAATTAGATATAGTAGAAACTTAAAAGCAAAACTATTATGACATGGCTCAATGCAAGACAAAACTCTCAATATTCAATGTGCTTTAGTTGTTCAATGACTAAAGACAAGTGGAATTTGTGATATTGATCGTTGTTAATAGTTCACAATTATCACTGTCAATTCTGTGAAAAATCAACATATGGTATATTTGCAAAAGCTTAAAACGAGAATCATTAATAAAGATTGCTATCATGCCTAGTAACTATACATATGCAGGAAAACTAGATAACTTTCTTAACTGTTATCCTTTTATCTTGTACATTAAAATAAGATATTAAGCTGAGTTGCCATTCTCATATTAATTCTGGACAATCTCCAAGTGATAGATCACTAATCTTAAACAAAATTCACAAGAATGAAGTAATTACATCTGTTTTGACATCCATATTATTTAATGGACAAATGTTAAATAAATAACTTGTAAAATTATGCAGTCTACTATAGGGCTTGTGCCAAGATATTGCACAAACTTCACTTGTTTTTTTTCTATGTTGATAATTGGAAGATCCTAACTGTTAAATAAAATGCTAGTTTTGGGTTGAAATGCCATGAAAACTTTTCATAATTTTGTTCCTTTGATGGCTATTTTATTTTCAGGGTGCATGGCATAATTGATGAAATTGCCCACAGAAATAGAAACATCTAGATTTTGGTTTGAAATTAGGTGGGTGGACAATGAGTGCGAGACAAATGAGGGGGCAAGAACTTTTGGACCAGTTTCTTCATCTTTATCACATTTTGGCTGCCCTATCCTCTAGGAATGTCTGACAGAACCTTTTATTTTATCTGTCTCATTCCTTTCATGTACAGAATTTCAGAACTGTTAACTGTCTCTCCACTGATCGAACTCACTGTAATGTCTTCCAGCCGCCTCCCAGCTAGTGGGATTCTCACTGAAAGGGAAAAGGATGAAGCAAAAAGGAACAAAGGACAAAGGCGAATGCAATGTTGACTGACCGCCGTCAGCGATAGAACTAACTTCTTTCGTCCGAACGGTCACTTTATTTTTCCCCCGGTCTGCCTCGCGCATGACTGGGGATTCACTTCCGTTTTAGGGGTTTGTGGCAGGGGACGCTTTATGGGTTAGGGACTCACTTCCGTTTTAGGGGTTTGTGGCAAGGGACGCTTTGTGGGTTGGCGGAGGGGAGGCGAACTCGAGGAATTCGCTCCCTTGTGTTGCCAGGGGCCGCAACACCACACTCACCACTTCTAAAGAATCAGATGAGTTTTACAAGCACTCTTATTTACTAGACCATGTCATGTAATGAATAAAACCACTGGTAAACCACATGTGAATTCAACAGCCACTTGAAGAAGGTTGGGACCACCAAAACATTGTGATAACGACAAAGATAAGATGAAGAAACTGGACTAAAACAATCCTTGTATAATAGATGACAACTTGAATTTCCAATGTGTATATGCATAAAATATATCAACAACTATGAAGTTGTTAGAAAATAATTTCAAAGCAAGCCACATATGATCAAATTAGAAATGGAGTAGATTTCATAAAAACAAAACCTTATCCATATATATTAGGTTAGTGCAAAAATAATTGCGTTTTTTCTCCATCAACTTTAAAGAAGTATATCTCGGCTTAGAATAAAAGTTATTAATCGAAATAAGAACCTACAGAATCTACACATTTTTGCCAAGTAGAAACAAGTCCATTTATTCCAGAAGCATAGAATTCTGGGGTCTTGGAACCAATGAATTCTTCGATGGCGTTTTGAGCTGCTGCTGGTTGTTGTAGACCTTACCTTGCAGGAGATGGTTGAAAAAGTGGTAGTCGGTTGGAGAGAGGTCTGATGAGTAAGCTGGGTAGAATTTCGTAGCCTAGTTCGTTCAATTTCTGCAGGGTCATTCGTGCATTGTCATGGAGAAAAATATGTCCTTTTTGATTGACCAATATTGGACGTAACAGTTGCAGTTCTTGGTGCATTTTGTCGATTTCCTGGCAATACTTCTGTGCTGTGATGGTTTCGCCAGGAGGTTGTAGTGGATGATTCCACTTGCTGACCACAATCTTCTTTTGATGCAAGTTTGGTTTGGAGAAATGTTTTGGTGCTTCACCTGTCTAGCCACTGCATGGAAAGGCGTCGTTTGTTGTTGATCCATTTTTCGTCATAATGCCATCAAGAAATGGATTGTTTTTGTTGCGCAAAAGCGCAGAGTAGACTTTATAACTGGAAATCTTTTTGATTTTCAGTCAGCTCGGCATTCATTTGTCAAGCTTTTTGCTTTTCCGATTTGGTACAAATGTCGAACGGTCAACGTTAGTTCCTTTGCAACCTCTAGAGTTGTTTTGCGTGGGTCCGCCTCAATTGGATGTCGTCATTCACAAGACATCCACAACCCACCTCATTTTCAAGGCTCTTGTCTCCATTTCAAATTTTTGGGAACCAATGTGGAGTTGTACGTTTGTTAACGGTCCCCTGGCCAAATACTTGCTTGATATGAGAAGTTTCCGTTCTGCTTTATGTCCCATTTTGAACTCTTACTACAAAATTGCTTGAATTTGCCTTTTTTTCCATCTTTGATTTGACAGCCTCTAATAAACTAGAATAAATAGTTAAAAGAAAATGTTCCGCTTAAATAATTAGAGTGAAATTCATGCTTTAAAATGGTATATTCCATGAACATAGTTAAATAATAGTTTATTACAAAATAAGCAAAGTTTAAAATAACAAAAATCGCATTTATTTTTGCACCAACCTAATATGAAAATATTCCAGTGAGAGCCAATGTTACACAAATGCAAAGCAATATTCAATGTTGATGTTCAAAAACATTTCATTAATACACACAATTAGGACATAACTTAGCTGGCTGGCTATAAAGGTGCAATAAGTTGATCATCTGAAGTGTGAAGAGAGTTTTTAAATTACAGACAGCGAAAATAGATGGTAGGTACTTGAGCAATGAAATTACAACATCAGAACTCTACAATGCAGTCTCTTGACTCTAATTGGGGCAGTGCTGTTTATTGGTTTCAGACATACAGCTACTTCTGGGTTACATCAACCACTATTCATTGTATTCTGCTAATCCCAACAGAATTGTTTTCCCTCTGAACTTTACTTCCCAACTCCTGAGATTTTAACAATACCTTAACTTAGAACTGATTTCAGACATAATCAGGAATTTCTGAGTTTACTATACTGATTCTAATGTATTTCCGTCTACTGAGGGGTGCACTACTATAAATCTTTCCTCTCACTCCAGCTATGACACTGGTCATACTGGGTTTACTTGATGGATTTTGGGTTAGAATCTACATGATGCATCTAATTCATTTTTACCTATAAAAGTTACCCGTAGATTTTTATATCTTCTGCTGTTCTCAGTGTGTTATAATAAACATTAATGAAATTAAAGATTAAAAAATGTGAAAAACTATTATAATAAATTACACAGGCTGTTTATCTAAACAAGACTATCAATTAATGCCTCATTTATCAACATATCTATAGCAAAAACAAAACCATGAAACTTATTTTCCCAACTAACAAGCACACGTTTATTACACAAATTTTTATCATAAAATGGTCTAACTACTAACATGGTTAGACATTCATTTCTATACTCTTATGACCAAAGTGGTGGACATATGCAGGGAACTCTTTTCACTTTATTTTACAAAGATAAAAATATACACCAAACTGTTACAAAAATGCAGCTTACAGAGTATATTATATTACTTCAATTATTTATTTTAACCCTATTAAGAAGTAAAGATTATTGTGCTGTGTCAGTGCTTCCAAAATAATTACAAAAATTTAAAGCTAGTTGTTAGAAAACTTATTAATATGTTCAGAAATTATTGCAGAATTAAAAAACAATTATAGTAATTACCTTCAATGACTTAATATGTCACACAAAAAAATAATCTAATACACTAATAGATGACCTATCAAAATTCTCCCATTTTGTTCATTTCTTGGATGGACAAAGAACTTAATCATTTCAACTCAATACCATCAGAAGCTTAGAAACTGAATATATGGATTTCCCCCCCTAAATCTTTAATATTATTACTGGATAAGAATTTTCTGTGCATGTATGTGATCCTAATTTAATTCCAGCTGATGCACCTAGATTTATGATGCAGTGTAGAGAAGACTAAGATTTTATTCCCATTGTTGGGTTGGTGATACTACACACTAAAAGCATCAATATAGTTTTCTAATTTATCAATTGAACCTCATTTCTGTTTACTTTTTGTAACCATATTAAAATCTATAATATCCATGTTGTATGAATAAATCCACTTGTTTCTGAGTGATACACATCATTTTCAATGACTTACTAAGTGTTGGATATTTGATGGAATCCAATTTTCTCATCAGGATTAGATGATTATGTATTGGCTATAAATATTTTGCATCACTGCTCAAAAACTAAACTTTTACTTCAATATGTATACATCAATGTGTACAATTATCAATCAATATTTTTAAAAAATTAAACACTAAATACCTTATTATTATGGAGACAAATTTGCTGGTGTTGTACAAATTTCCTCCCACTACCATCGAGGAATTTCAGAGCATTATAAAACGGGATGTGATCAAAACTGCCTACAGTGATGTGTTCCTGAGAATTAACTCTTTAGAAACTGGTTCCATTGAAGGAGTTAAAGAATCAACCATTATGACCCTCTTAAAACAAAGTGGTCTGGATCCTGAAGTACTAAATAATTACAGACCAGTTTCAGATATAGTTCTAATTAGTAAACTCATTGAGAAAGTTGTATTAGTGTGATTGAATGCCCACACATTGCAGTGTCATCATCAGTAAAGATATAAAAAATTCCATAATACTGAAACTTTACTATTAATGGTTGTCAATGATTTACTCGTAGGTTTTGAAAGTAATAGTGCAACTATCTTAGTACTTTTGGATATAAGTGCTGCTTTTGATACTGAACATTAATAAGCTTCTATCCATTTTGGACAAAGAATTTGGCATCAGGGGCACAGAATTGAAGTGGTTTCAGTCCTTTCTTGTTGGTAGAAAATAATGTGTTCAAATTAACATTTCACTATCTGATTATGTAAATGTTCAGGGTTCCCTAGAGCTCAGTTCTCGATCCTGTTCTATTTAATATTTATACTAGTTCACTATGTAAAGTAATAGAATGTGCAGGTTTCTCCACTAATGGATATGCGGATGACAGCAATGCCAGACAGACCTTCGTGCTTATTTTTCAACATAATGTTATTAAAAAACAGGTTCCCTCCCTTATGGATCAAATTACTAAATGGATGAATACTTTCTTTCTCAAGATCAATCTCGACAAAACAGAGATTAGATTAGATTATTCACTCCAGGTGCTAAAAATGTTAAAACCATCAATAGTGTAATTCTTAATAATGGCGACTGCATACATTTTTCTGACTGGATAAAGAATCTTTGTGCCTATCTGGATAAATCTCTAAACTTAGAAATGCATGTTAATAATGTTGTCTCCAACTGTTATAAATTAATCAGAGATGTCCGTAGTATTAGAAACTTACTTTTCAACAATGAAACTGAGGAGCTGGTTCACTCTATTATTACCAGTAGATTAGACTATTGTAATTCATTTTTCTTTAGCTTGAATAAATCACAAATTAACAAACTACAAAAAGTTCAAAATGCGGCTGCTCAGTTAGTTTTGAAACAGGAAATGTGAGTCAATTAGAGCTGGCATTATCATTCTTCATTGGCTTAGGATAGAAGAAAGAATAGTGTTTAAAGTTTTAATTGCAACATTCAAATGTTTGCATGATATGTGCCCCTATGAACTCTGCTCTTATTAGCATCCAAAATTTAGAGAGTTTGACTTTAGAACTCATGGGTGCAGGAATTTTAGCTATTTAGCACCCAGACTTTGGAATCAATTACCCATTGACATCCATAACATTAAGATATTAACAAGTTTTAAATAAAAAATAAAAACTTTCTTGTTTCGTGACTTTCATACTTATATGAACTCTGTAAATAGATACTCCTGTCCTGTGTTATTTAAATAGCTTTATTAACAAGTTGCATTTTCTTTAAATATTGACCTTTCATTGATACTCTTCTTTAGCAGGCCTTATATTTTACTGCAATGATTACACAGGTTTTCAAGCATTTTTGTCCAGTGGGGACTTCAGTATTGAGATTCCTGAGAAAGGGCGCTTTCTATAAATGCATATTATTATTAACACAAAAAATAAGTTTACAAAAATTTTGAAACTCTATAAAAAAGACTCATTGGTCAATTTAAAAAAAAAAAAAAAAAAAAAAAAAAAAAAACACACAAATAGGTTGTTCTCTAAAAATCTACAAAGCAAGTACCAAAAAAAAAAAACTTGTAATTAAAAAAAAAGTTTTTAAATTAAAAAGGAAAAAAACTAAAGTTTTAAAAAATAGAGAAAGAAGTACATCAGGCATCCATGACTGAAATAATGTGGATAAATTACTAAATGTAGTTGAAGTACCCTTTTGAATTAATTGAACAAAATTATGTTAATTGCTAGAAATGACATTTTAAGCATAAATCTCCTTAATAGATGATTTTTTGGAATAATTACTTGAAGTTGCTATACACTTTTTTTATTTAAATACCAACAGCTCAGATGAAAAAGTTCAACTTACAGGTTCCTTTATCTTGATCAAATTCTGAAACACCAGCTGCTCTAGCTGTTCTCTAGTAACTCTATTTTGTACAAATGATAACTGATACCACCACCACCACTACTACTACTGTAAATATCAATAAAAGAATCACTTGCTTTGATGTACATAATCATTCATTTTGATCAATCATTCATTTTCAACTACCGTTTTAAATTTTTAAAAAAAATAAAATAATTGCTGACAGTAATACAGAATAATAACGTTTAATGAAGCAATATCAAACACATTTTGCTAGTAATTAATAGTAACATTGAGATGCGGTCACTGACAAAATACCATACTGCTTCAGTAGAATTGATTATTCTAAAAGAATCAATGCTGCTGTGGCATTGTACCAAAGTTAATTTGTCCAACAAATATCAAATATTGAAGCTAGTAACATTCTCTAAAGTATATACTGCACAAAGTAAACCCTTGCTATACCGGACTAATTGGGGGTAGGGGATTGTCATTAAGTTTGTTATAGTCCACATGTTGACCGCACTTATCTAACATTGTTTGATAAATAATAAGAAAATTTGTTATGGTCCACGTGTTTGCCACATTTATTGAACAAATCCGAAGTCAGTTTGGATGGATCCACGTGTTTGTTAAAGCTGAGGTTCGTTATAGGGTTTACTGTATACACAAATAGTTAATTCAGCAGTGACCAGGAACAGCATTACTTAACTGGAGATGAATGACTAAGTAATAAACATTGTATGTAGAAGCTGTTATATGAACAAATTATTGTATGCAGTAAAATGTCAAATGGATAAAGTGATAATGATTAAGAGAATTTCACAAAATCAAAACCATACAAAAGAATGAATTCATCTTACAAATGGAAAAAGGATAAACATGTAATAAATGCTAAGCCTCACAATATAAAAGTCCACAATGTAGCAACATTCAGTATATGATAAGAATCAAAAGAAATCACTAGAAACAAAAATGAGTGGAAATGTTTTGCACCTTTTCTGAAGTTAGGTTTTCTTTTCATCAGGCTTCCAGACAATACAATCTGTGTTTGTGTGTGTGCATATTTGATAAATTAACGATACACATTGGACATTCATTACAATGTCAAATTTGATCCCAATGGTTTGGTGTATGAGGAAGAAAGGGAATGAGAAAGTGTATAGGGGTGTGTGAAGCAGAAAGATCATGAGATCAAGAAAAAAAAGATATCAAATACTAGAAAAGAATGCATAGACAAGTGGGAGACTATGAGAGAGATCAGGTTATCAGGATCCTCATTATAAAGATAGCATAATCTTCCTCAATAAACATGGAAACTGAGGTATTTTCTCAAAATAAAAACTTGAAGAAACAGTTTGAATTTGAAGATTAACAATTTTTAAAAATAAATCCCCAGCATTCTAATCCAGTTTTTCTTTTTTCAACCAAACAGTGCAGAGTGAGATTATATATCCATCAACTTTAATACTGAAAATTATGACTCCTATAACAAGGCACAGTATACCAAAAATTAATTACGGTGCAACAAATGCATTTAAGTTTCAGGAGATCATGAACATTATTACACAAATTATATCTTTAAAAATTCACATTTGTGTTAATGGAAAAAAGAAAGTGATTTTTAAACAAAATAAACACAAGTTCCAAGGTAGAAGAAATATAGGAATGTCATATATCTGCATTCAGAAATGCACAGTGTCAATAAAATTCAGGAATTATCTATATATTGTTTTTAGGAAAAGAAAGCAAAGCTGAATAGGAAATTCTTTTTTGAAATCTTTCATCTTTTAGTACTGGTTATTTAGAATGTTTATATACTTGCCCAATCTATTTAGGTTTCTAAATGTTTTCAAGAACAATTTGGGCTGTGTCCCTTGTGTTGGAACAATTAATGTTTAGATATGTGAATCATTCAGAAGTCTGATCAAAGAGACTCTGAGGTCTATGAATGGCTTTGATTGGTGAATGTATCTTATGGTCTAAAATTTGATGCTTCATTTTCACAAGTGTAGGAGCCAGAGTTGGCTTAATATGGACATTTTTCATGTCACAGATGGGAGTCTTATTTATTCCATTTAATAATGATGGTTGGCTTCTTTTGTTACAGTCTTGCAGAACCTGTCGTGGACTTGGATCCTTCTGTACATTAATTTGAACCATTGGTAATTGTTCTTTTCTGTATCTTAAAATTGGAGCAGGGCTGAGAAAAACTGAATTCTCTTTTTCTACTGAAATTGTTTGAGTTTCAGTGAACTGCTCCAAATTTCTTTTTGAGTTGGGACTGGCATTAACATTTCTCTGGTGCAGTTGTTGCCGTTTCTCCAATTCTTTAAGGACAAATTTCTGACGGATAGTAGCAACATTAGAGTTGGATGTTCCATCCAAAGATCTGTATCTTCTTTTGTAAATCAAAGGTGATTTAAGACAAGTTTCACTCATGTTCTCCATCAGAACCCCCTTGTACAAATTAGGTGAATTTAAACACGCCTTTATCATTTGCTTGTATTCTGTCTGGCGTCTGTTTCCTGGGGTGTCAAAGGTTCTTGATCCTTCCATTTTCTCTTCTGTTTTGTATCTAGAAAGAGGACTGGAAACCCTGCGCAGACGGGGACATTTTGTAGGGGTGGGGGCAACTTGACTTGTGTTTTTGTAAAGACAAGCTTCTCCATTAATATCTACATATCTTGTCCACCGAGGGGAAGAAACTTCTCCATTAGTTTCATTATTTTTAGCAGCGTCTTCAGTCTCCTGCTTGTTGAAATGTCTCAAGAGAACATCAGCCTTGGAGATAGCAGGAGAGAAGCTTTTTTGTTTAGGGGTTGCAGATATCTGATCACAGACACGAGAGGAAGATTGACAAACTGGCATCCCTTTAAGCTTATTTTTTTGTAAAGATGCATTCACAGGTGATGTTCTGTGAAGGTTTTTCTGGTCAGCAATTATAGGGGATGAACAATACATCATGCTTCCAGGTTGGATCAAACATTTATCAGGAACCTGGGCCCTTTGGAGAATTTTCTTAGTCTCTCCTGTCACTTTCAAGTTTGCAATAGCAGTTGGCCGATGCAGTATCTTGGTATCTGTAGCACTATACGACCGTTTCCGATTATTCCCACTACTTGCGTGGTTATGCTGAACACTACGCAGAGAGGTGCGTTTCCTCCTCTCTACAGACTGGGAACACGTGCAAAGCTGCTGAGTTGAATCATGGTTACATGGTTTCAGATCGTATTTATTTAAACCAGTAGATATCTTCCTGTCACATGCAGAAAATACAAGATGATTGTTGATGCCAGATCTCTTCTCTACATCTGCAACAAAAATAACAGTTCCACCTGAAATGGTGGAAAAACCATCATTTGACTCATCGGAATCAGTGTTTTCATCATTGTCCGTTGGTAAAGAGTCCTTTACACAGCTAGTAAGAGTTTGTTTTTTGCCAGCCAAGCATTCACTAGATAATGTACAAATATTATCTTGTTTCTGGAGAACTCTGGCTACAGATTTTGAAGGATTGTGATTAGAGGTAATCCAAGAATCAACAAAATCTGTAGAAACAGGCACAGCAGCTACTGGTTGAGGGCTATAGCAACTGCCAGTACTGGAACGTTGTGCTTGATGATTACTCATTTCGTTAGCAGGACGCAAGGGAGACACAGGAGGAACAACATTCTCAGATTTCTTTCTTTTCATAAACCTACGGAATGGGCTGGCACTTCTTTTACGTCGTCGGCTGCCTTTCCCACTACCAACTGGTTCTCTACAAATGCCAAATTCTTGAATATTGGGTTCTTTAGACTTCGTCTCAAGAGGCTTAATTCGTTCAATTTTCTGCAATAGGTAACAATATCAATAATTAGACTATCAAAAAAAACTTCAACAATTCTAAGAAAAAGCAAATTTATATAGAAAAGATTATTGAAAACAGCTTTTTATAACTTACAGTCTGTCATTGGTATATAGAGTACAGCTGCAAGAAAGGCAATCTAAGTTGCATAATTACTTGATTTGTGCAATGTCCTTGCAATACTTAAAAGTATGTGCTTTCAAGCAGAGTTAAGTAAAATAGGTTTATTATGAGGAAGTATCAAACTTACTTTGGAGTTCTTAGAAGTGCAGAGGACTTGGAAAAAAGGCTTCCTTTTTGTTTTCTTCGTTGGTGATGTTTTGATTCTGTGAACAAAGAAAAACGCTTATTAGCCAAGAAAATTAAAATTAGCCCAGTACTAAGTAATAGCAAAAGATACATTTTTAAAATCCAATATTGATCCGGCTTATGCATGATAGAAATCACAGACTAACAGACTTGGTGTTCTTTTTCATTGATATTTATGGTTTTGAAAATTTAAAAATTACCCTATACATTTTCAATAATCTAGATACAAAACAAGTGAAAGTTGATTTGTTACAGGAAACAAATGTTCACTTGTGCAGATCTGCTTGATATCCATCAAATATTTTCATATAGATTGCTTTGGAAGCCATTTTGGTCTGCTCATTGATCTTGGCCTTCCTATTCTCAACTGGTGATGTCAAATAAAATATAATGGTTTTTGTTTATAATTTCAGTTGACAGTGCAAATAAACATTAAATCATCATATTCTCTTTAATTAATATTCCCTGGAAGATGGCAGATTCCAAATATCTGAAGGTGTGGGCTGTGATTAATTGCAGTGATTCTCAATAAATTCAAGACACCCAAACCAACCAATTAGATGTTTTCACAGCTTTTTTATTTTTTTATGTCAATGAGATCAGCCCCAAGTGTCCTACAGGTTTGGTTTCCAATTCAGTGATCAAATCTTAGTGGAATCATTTAGCATCTGAACTGGTTTCCATTGCAACTTGTGATATAAAAGCAACATCCTTCAATACTCTTCACACACCAACTGGCAAGAGGCAGTATCTGTTCATCATGCTGCCACTAAAGTGAAATAAAAGTTTTTTTTCAAGCATTTGACACATTTCGTCTAAGATTCAAGATGCTCTGAAGTGAGGACAATGATTAATTAAACTCAATTAATTTGAGACACTCAGGTTGGTCCAGTCAGATGTCCACTGATATGCCTACAGTTGGATTGGCACTTAATGCAGTCATAATTATTGTTTTTGGTCCTCAGATGAGACACACATCCTGTTTGCAGTCTAACACCCAAGCTGATTTCCATTGCTGTTCTTGTCAAAAACAACATTCTTTGACAAACTTTATGCACCCAACTTGCAAGAAAACACCTGTAGAATACCTTCCTCAACTTAATTGTTCAAATGAATATCCCACTATGATTGCAGAATAATAATGTTTTCTTTACAAGGAGCATCCAGCCTCCAGGGCTGCCAATTTAGATATTTTTTATTTTCATTTTTCGAATTTGCTAGTCCAGTGTTGCCAATTTCAATGTTTTTTTTTTAATTTTAATTTGGGAGTGATTTCCACATTTGAAAAATTTAAGAAAAAAAAAAAAAAAAAAAAAAAAAAAAAAAAAAGAAAAAAAAAAAAAGAATTGTCAACCAAAATAGGTTATTGCAAAATTACATTGTTTTGAATCAAGAACTTCTAAAAGTCCCAGAACCAGCAGCAAGAACAAACATCTGAATGTGTCACAAGGCAAAGCCTGGTGTAAACCAACACCTCTCGCATGATAGTAAGAGTCATGTAAAGACAGCAGTCACCACTAGCACTCAGTGAGGCAGCCGCAACAGACAGGAAAAAGTAAAAAAGAGTGGATGACGGGGGGGTTACACACATTTATTAATAAAGAAAAAGTCAAAACAATTATCTGAAATGAATATTTACCTGCTAGGTGTGTATGGGAACATGTTTGATTTCAAATCATACTGGTTGGAGACATCTATAACAAAAGAGAATACAACAGCCATTTGCTGAATAAAATGAGGCTTACTAGGAGATAAATTAAATTTGAATAGATGTATATAACATCCTGGCAAAATTTAGTAATAATAACTGATTTAACTTTATTAAACAAACCTTTAATTCTCGATGTCAACTTCATTGAAGAAGGGGTGTTGGGCAACAAAGGTTGCTGACCAATGATAGCAGCTTTCCTAAAACACAATAGAAAAGAAGACAAATCTAAAATTACTACAGAAAACAGAAGAAAAAAAATACTTAGAGTTTGATAAAACTGGGCAAAGTGAATGTCAAAAAATATTGGACTACATGATTTTATGATCATTTTAAAACAAATCAGTTTTGAATTCTATTTTATGAAGATGAAGATATTTCAAATGATTTAATTATTTTTCAACACAGTCAGTAAACGAACTCACTTACATGCATACTGCAAAACAGTCAATTTTGTGTTCAAGCGTTTGCATTACACCTTCCTCTCTCTTTGTTTGCTATATCACAGACAGACTCACAGGTCGCAAATTATAATAATGATTATACACTGATTTACCCAGACTAGTATCCTCATCTTGGTTGTTATAGTCACAACGTTTTGGCCATTTTACTCTCCGGCCTTCTTCATTAAGAAATAAAGTACTAATGTAAACTCCAAAATTTCACTGCCACTACAGGGAGGCAGACAAGCGATATTAGGTTTAAGCCTCAAAGTTTCCTCCACCGGATTGCCCTAGTGGATAAAAGTATCTAGTAACCTGGAGGTTGTGAATTCAATCCCTGGGTCAGGATGCAAAAAAGTCATATACTCTGGTTCAGTGGAAGAGGCAGACAAGTGACACCACAAGAACAAATTAACGGATACAGGATATCCTCTAGCATGAAGAGTGGAATGAGAACAATCTAGCCCCATGAATGATTGAATAAAGGGTTCAGTTCAAAATTCCCAGAAGCTTACTGTTATGTCTTTGTTTGTTAAAAAGCATTTGGTTTTTAACCATGGTTAGCTGTATTAGAACAAAGACACTTGTTGTCTTGATGAATGAGTGCCAGAACGTGACCCCGGTTCCCCCACTTCCGGTATTGGAAGCAAGGTTAACTCTGGTGACTTCCTTTTCGGCTAATATCAAGAGTCACTTCATTTTTATTTACATTTAAAACACAGATGAAAAGATACTTAAATACATAAACATTACAGTTACCAACTAAAATAGATACTTGAAGAAGGCTGCAGGGTACAATGACCGAAACATTGAGACTATAACAACCAAGATGAGGACACTAGTCTGAGTAAATCATAGTATAATAATTCTAATATCAAAGTTTTTAAAAAAATATTAATGTATACATGAAGTATTGCATCTTCCTAACTGATTTTTATTTATCTTAAATTAAGAAATGTTTTGCTGTAAAGAGTAGACTGCTTTTTACATTGAACAAATATGAACACAAAGATAGAGAATCAGTTATAATCCCTGCTGAACCAGTGCAGAACATTTGCATAGAATAATTAACCAATAGTAATGATGATAATGTGTTTAGCCATGTTAATGAAGTAAGCAAAAAAGAAAGTAGCAGATTTAATTGACAAATATGAACCAGTAGAAGTAATTGACAGAGTGACCATGTCTACATCCTTACGTGGATAGTATTCTTTATACACTCAATAGCTGAAATTTCATTACAAATATGCAAAAAGAAATTGAATGCTAAAAGAAGAAACTATGCTATTTGTAACCATTGTATTAACTGAACCTTTTAACTGACTACTTGCATCAGAGTGAACTATTCTGTATTCTTCAGTTCATACTTGTTAACCTTTGTACACTCTAGTGATTAGAAACTGTGTATTCATACTGCAAGCATACCGTTTTGATGCGGACAATCCTAAAGTAGCCACATCTCTTGGAGCCTTTCTTTTCCCAAGAATAACTGGTGTAAGCTGGACAGGCTTATCACAGGAGGAAGACGACTCAGGAACTTTGGTAAGATCTGGAGAACTGCGGGTCAGGCTGGATCTACTGTTACTGTTATTACCATTGCGATGCCAACGGGTGATGCTCTGAGCAATTGTGCTCACAAATCCTTAAAAGTAAGAGACAAGAATTAATGAAATCATAACATGGACGCATATAATAATACAATTATACTAAGGTTTTTTGTTTTTTTCACATTTATTTTTTAAACTTTGCAGGTACCATGTCAAACCATTGTAATTTGGTTTATTGAGTAAAAATAAAAGGACAATTATTTTATTTTCAATATTAACAACATATTGAATTGTATTGAACAAGATATTTAGTTTTGTTCCACTATCTTTGCCATCTTTCAGGCAACTTCATAATTCTATCCTCCCACAACTTTTTATCTTTCTCAGCAAAGAACTACTCTAGGTGCCTTTTGCAGTCTTCCAGAGAATTGATTTTTTTTCCTCAAGAGAATTCTCTAAAGACCAAAATAAATGGTAAAATAAATGGTAATCTGAAGGTGCAATATCTGATGAACAGAGTAGATAAGTGATAACTTCCCAGCCAGGCTGTAACAATTTTTGCCTGGTCACCAAAGAAACATAGTTTATTGTTATCCTGATTTCTCTTAACTAATTCCAGATGCTTTTTTTCATAGATTGCTGCCTCCAATTGGTCTAATTAGGAGGGAGCAATAATTGTTCTAATAAATTGTTGGGTTGTCAGGAAGTAGAGAACTCTGTTTCAATCCCACCATATACACAGCATCACATTCTTTGGGTGAAGACCAGCCTTTGGTATGAGTAGTGGTGGTTCATTTCACTTGCGTTCTACATTTTTTTTAAAGTAACCACTTTTCATCTCCTGACACAATTCGTTTAAAAAATGTAACATCTTTATTATGCTTAAGTAGTGAATTGCACATGGAAACATAGTCCAGTAGGTTTTCTTTTGCTCAAGAAGCCACACATCAAAGCAACTAACATAACCGAGCTGGTGCAAATGATTTTCAACTTTTGATTTGGATATTTTGAGTATGTTGGCCATCTCCTGCATCATATAGCATTGATTATTTCAAATCATGTATTGATTTGATCACTATCAATCTCAAACAGTCCACCTTACCATGAAGCATCAAGCAGCGAGAAATCTCCAGCATTTGATCATTCACAGTACAGTAAATGTTGCTTATTTTCTTCCACCTTCAATGTTAGAATCAATAAACAAACGTTTTGGCTAACTCTATCCAAAGCAGCAAAATATCAGTGAAAACTGAGAATGTAGGAATTAATTTCTTCCCTTTTTATACCTAAACAGTTATTATCTGGTGTCAATAAAACAACAACAAAAAAACCCTCATCAGCACCTTGTAAGAAACATACCATTTCAATATAAAGCATTGTAAGGAATGATGCCCCAGGAACAGAAGGGATTGATAGTAGTTAATAACAAGGAATATAGCAGTTGCATTATGCTACTGTTGAACAGCTGAATTGCTTAGCCAATCAGGAGAGTTGGGAGCTGGCTGAAGAACCAGAAAATAACCAGCACTCCCTGACAGGCATCTATCCAATTTAAAGTTAAGTTAGTATTGTAGTTCTCCATCAGCCTCAATTTTTTCCCCAATTGATCTATAGACAATGCATCATGAGAGTTGTTTCAATCTGGATTCTTTAGAAGACGGGTTGTAGACAGGAAAGATATAACATGAGATACACGTTAGCCATACTCATAATAGTTTGCCCAGCTTTATTAAACAGTGTAATTATACAAAAGAAATAACACTATGCAAATGTGTACAATAGGTAAGCCAATGAAATGGCTCGAATCAATACGGTGCAACAAAATAAGTCCTCATGAAACAATAGTTGAAGTTAAAGAAATAATTAATAAAAGCAATTTTTATATTTTCAAAAATATAAAAGTAGAGTTTAGTGAGTACATAAATCTATCCGCTAGTTTTTTTAACCCTTTACCTGATCATTCTGTTGTTTAAACAAATTAAAACAGAAAGTGGAGATGATTTTTCCTTTTGAGCATTGTCAGATGGTTGGAAAATAAATGGAACAAATTAACAATGTTTTGAAATTTTTCATAAAATAAAAATTGAATTATAAACCAACTATATGCAATAGACTGGTATAACGTGTGTGACAATCTACTCTTAAGTCCAATATCACTGCACCTTTCCCACTTTGTATATATCCTACAAAATATCTCTGATGAAATCTTTATATATAAAGCCAACAGTTGTGAACTATAGATGTATATGGGAGCTCCATCAGAGGAGAAAAAGCTTTTTGCATAGGTATTTGAAAATGTATGGCCTTGAACAACTGCTTTTAACTCATTCCACCCTAAAAATGACTCGGGTTGTGATAAAAATTTTTTCTTCACTCATGTCCTAACAATGCTGTCAGTTGTGGTATATCGTTTGCATTCTTTCCCTGAACACAACTACACGCATGCCATATAGCGTTTGTTAAATCGGCTCTGATTAGTCAAATTAGTGGTCTGTAGGGGATCACTTAGAATCTCAACCAATCAAAATGAAGCTTATGAATCCATATGGGGAAACCATTAACCTATTTCTCTCTTCATTTATCGTATAACAGTGAACAAAATGCATGGAAATTTCAAATTTTTATCGACACACGTGGCAATCTAAAATGGATTTTAGTGAATTTAGTGATTCAGAATTTTTGCATGAAACAGTACAAACTGCTCAAAGAAATATTTTACAACTGGATTCTATCAACATCAGAGATGATGATATAAGTGATTTTGATGAAGATTCGAGCGATTCCGAGTAAACAATGGAATTAGCAATCCGTAGACTTGGACTGATCACTTGCAAATGTAAATATTGAGGATTTTATTGATAAAAAAAAAAAAACATGTTTAAATTTAAATCATACACAAATTTAAATCATAACAATACCTTTTTCAATTAACTTTTTGATGGTTTTATTTCACCAGACTTGGAAGTGATACATTGTGAATAATCACTGAAAATTTAGTAAGTGTACATTTAATATTAAAAGAGATATAGTAATTTATTTACTGCCTATTGTATTCTTTTGGTCAGCAACAGGCACAAGGCACTTTGTTAGACAAAGGGAGTCAAGCAGTCAGACAAGTAATCAAACATGCCTGCTAGGAAGCAAAGAAGATAATAAATAAAGAGTTAAGGCAACATATTAAGAAAACAGCGCCACATATCCTATGATCACCCTAGGGTCAAGTTACCCCTGTACACAAATTTGCAGCCCGTAGGATGCTGTTGTGCCCCATAGATTTGAAAATTCCAAAATTGACCTTTAGAGGTAACCAGAGGTCAGTACCATATCTATCCAGTGTTCATTCTGGGGTCATGTTACCCATTTATACACAAATTTGCAGCCCGTAGGGTGAAGCCGTTTGGAAGTCTATAGAACGTAAACAAGCAAATATTCATTGTCTTTATAGTATTAGATAAAGGATGTAAACAAGCAAATATTCATTGTCTTTATAGTATTAGATAAAGGATGTAATCAAGCAGGATATCTGAAAATTGATAATATTGAAGATCTTGACAGCAAAAAAAATACATGATAAAATAAATAGATTCTAAGTAGGTCAGATGAACTGCTTACCCTGAAGTGAGCCACTTCGCCTTTTTTTGTGCCCACTAGAAGCCACTTTAACATTGGCACTGTCTGGTTCCAAGACATTACCAAAACATGCAGTCATTGTCTCTGCCCGTTCATAGAGAGCAGCAGAAACCAGGCCAAGATTCTTCTCTTCAGAAATTAGAAGTTCCAGCAGTGACATCTGCAGTGGCAATAACTTCTCCTCCATACCTGTTACCTGCTAAACAAAAACATAAGGCAAATTTGTTTTTATGTTGTTTAGAATTGTCACCCTTGAAAAAAAATTTTTTTAGAAAATCAAAAGATAAATAGACCCCTATTTTTTATTATGAAAATTAAAATTTGGTGGACTTGCTAGATTTTTGAGTTTTTACTATTTTTGGCATTGAATTTATCAGATCAGCTATTTTCTCTTGTGATTACATTCACAACAAAAAGTACATCTTTCTTTCACTATCCAACATAGCCTAGACATGTTTAATAAGACTCATGTCAAGAATGATTTGGCAACGAGAATCATTTAATATCCTTTTGAACTTTTTTTGATGACAATGGTTCCATCCTCTATGAAAATGGTACAAGTTGTACTTCGACTGTCATTAAGCTCAATGTCAAGTCATTACCTTTGTATTGAATTTATATTATAATTATTTGCAAATAAATAAGGGAAACTACTCCATAATTAGAGTGTTTTCCTTTTTGGGAGAAAAGAAATGTTTCCCATCACTTCTGATCCCAAAAAGGAAAAAAAGTTCCCTAAATGAAAAAAAGAAAAAGAAAAAAAAAAAATTCCCCTCAGTTTCAACCCCTGAAAGAGAAAAAAGAAGTCTCCACTCACTAGTGACTGCTAAAAAAAAGTTTCCACTCTCTTTTGACCCTAAAAGAGGATAAAGTTTCCCCTCCGACCCCAAAAAGGGGAGAAAAAAAAAAAAAAAAAAAAAAAAAAAAAAGGTTCCACTTGCTTTTGAGAATATGAATATGAGTCACGGTAAAAAAAGATTTTTCAAAAAGAAGTGTGATCAAAATAAACATTCCCTTATAACGTCACAACCATGTCACAGTTGGCGGATATAAAATGAGAGTCTTGTTCAGCATTATAGTTACATTGTAAATAGTACCTTAAACAATGTACCAGTTGCAAATCACTAGATTTATTTATTCTTCAAGTTAGAGCATTTTGAACATGTAGCACTAACAAAATACTGTCCATTTTTGCTGTGTTACAGTAACAAGCATACATACAAACCCACAAACAGAAATCCTTTTATTATAATATAGATCAGGGGGTCGGCAAACTTTTCTGGTTGCGGGCCAGATAAAAGTAAAAACTTCCATGAACTATCAGTCAATCTATCATAAACATCCATGAACTATCAATCAATGGAAACTATGAAATTCTTTTTGGAGTGACAAAATATTGTCTTAATTGCGGTTCAAATTTTGTAGTAGATTCGTTTGAGACCACTACAAAAAAGAGACTTTTGCTTTCCCTTTTTTAATACTGAATTTTAGTGTTCACTGGCCAAAGATAGATATGGTAAACAAAGAATTTTTGTTCAAATGGTTCTTCGGACGATTGAACTCCTTGTTATTTGTGTTGTAAACAACGTTTTGGCAGATCCATTCTTCGGCCTTCTTCAGGTGTAAAATCCGAGTGTGATGGATTAAACAGAAGTTACAACACAAATAACAAGAAGGAGTTCAATCGTCCGAAGAGCCATTTGAATATTAATGACCCTTCTCAAAACTATAGAAAAAAGAATTTTTGTATGTGTTATGTCGTACCAGCACTAATGGAAGATAATTACCTAGAATTATCTCCCTTGCTTTTCTCTAGGTCATGACAGAAGCAAGTTTCAGTAACACGCACGCAAGCGGAAATAAAGAAGCACACACGTGGGAACTAAGGACCCGTCATTATTAACACGAGTGTGCCACGGTAAACATTGTTTTGTCTTCATGTTCCTTTCTTTCCAGTCAAACCCGCTTTTGGTAGCAAGCTACAAATAGTAGTCACGCACAAGCTGAGGACTTTACAGTATGCAACGCCACATTATCAATGGAGTCTATGGCCCGGATTTGGCCCGCAGAATGTAGTTTGCATATAGATGAAAAAATAAGAACCTAGTTTGGAAGCATTAATAGTTGTATTATTTCCTGTTTTAAGCTTTTTTTCTACCTTTGATAACAGCAATATGTATGAGAAATGAGCTGGCAAGACTAGGGGTCAGGCATATATTTACATAGAGAGTTCCCTTAGGGGTCAAACCGCATTTTATGTGGTCTGGCATTGGCCACGTACCAAGGTTGCTGATTTAGAGTTTTTTCTGTACTGTTTTTGTCCAAATAATTATAAGTCCCTTCTGCAGAATAGATATATTTTTGGACGGACTTCTAAAACTTATCAATAACATGAGTATAACCAGGATAGTTAGCTGACTAGCTGTTTATTGTGGGTATATATGAGAGAGAGAGAGAAACTATTTCTTTTTGTAAAAGTATTCCTAATAGAGTTGTATCAAAAAAGTCTATGTCCTTTAAAGTTAAAGAATATTTTCAACTTTTTAAAAATAAAGCATCAGTACAAATTCTTAGAAGTTTATTGGCAGATGTTAAAAAGGTTGACATTTTTAGCTAAAGTTATTTATATTCTAAATGACTCACCTTGTCTCCTTTGTTGTAACTGTGCATGATGCTAGGTGCCATGACAAGGGCTAAATTTCTCACATTCATTTTATTCTGTTCAGAGGCAGCAGCAATTTTGGAAAACAGGTTCATAGTGAAACGCAGTGTACTGAGGTGTTCTGGTGGAAGCAGGAGACAAAGTTTCAGTACAGGGCATTCATCAGCTTTTAGCACATCACTGCTATTATCGTTGCTGTTCCAAAGCTGCAGGCATTTGATGAAGGAGTCATGATATAAATTGGTCAGTAATGATTCACGCAATTCACGGAAGAACTGCTTGATGAGGCTGGTAATGTCAAACAAATTAGCTGATGATACATCACATTCACTTTCTATTTCTTCCTATTGATAAAATAGAAAAAAAAAAAAAATTAATAAAGTCAAGTGAACTTTGCTATTTGGTTTGACTTTGAAATGCTCATAGTGTAAAATTTTTAATTTATGATTTTTCATGAATTAAAATTTTTACATAAGTAGAAATTTAAAGAGGCAGATGCAACACTAAACGTCATTTTCTGTTTTTATAAATTTCTAAATCAATGGTGCAAAATAACAAGATACTGTTAAAAACATACTTTGAAACTTTGCAATGCAAGTTCATATATTAAGTATTTTAATAAATGTCAATCAGATGCAATGTAGCATTCAACAAGCTAGTAATTAAAGTTTAGCTAAAACGTGTAAGGATAAAAATTATATCTTACGGAAGTCTTAAATTAGATGTATTTGAATACAACTGGTTTCGTGCAAAAACAAAAATGTATTTTAATGGCTTTCACTAGTTTTCTAGGCAATCTCTGTTGCTTTATTTCTTAAACTAAAGAAATAACAAACTGACCGTGACATCATTTATTCACATGAGCAAATTAATATACAACATTTTTAAGGAAAAATGAACAGTGACAGACAGGTTGTCAACTACAAGGCAAGCTATATATTTAATATTCTGCCAGTAAGAAGTTACTTAATTTTCTCTAATCAATTTCCAAATATTGTTGCCATGCATTTGAAGTGTAAAAAATATTAAATTGACTTGATGAAAGAGACCCATGGTCTCATTGGTTATGAACAATTTATTGACAAACTGAAAATAATATTGTATCAATGAAGAGTACTAATACAAAATGTACAAAATTAAACAGAGTTTATATCACAGCAGAATACATCCGATTGTTTCCATGATGGCATCAAGTATATAAAATAAATGATACCAAGAGAATAATAATAAAATAAGCAAAACTTTTCTATTTCTGGGCAGCATTTAAGTTAATATAAAGCTAGCACCTGATCCTTACTTCAACTTTTTTCTGCCTACTCAGAGATCCAGACTTTCTAAATATTCCTTCAACAAAAATATTTTGTTCAATAATGGCTGCAGCACGCACAAGGAACCTGAAAAAATACAAAATATCAATAATAGTGAAAACAAAAGCAAATATCTTAACTGAATTGAACATAATCATTATTATAATTTTAAAAATCCTTGTACATAAAGTGAACCAAAGTAATTCCTGACACAAAGGATAATTAATATATCAAGATACCATATGATTTTCCTCCTTTTAAATGACAACCTCTGCTGCTGCATTTCTTAAGCCATTTGGTTGCCTCAGAAATGAAGCAGGTGGAGAGGTAAGAAGCACTCGATTACAATACCACCATTTAACAAAATTTTCAACACCTGTTAAAGATTGGAGATTATTCAGTGAAACTAAAGTAAAACACAAAGATCAGTCCAAATACATTTTAAGGCTCTTATCCATTACAAAAATATAAAGTAAAATCAAGAGAGGTCTACACAATAGAAACCGTCATCTGATGAATGTCT
>VCCN01004671.1:41960-57053 GCA_006491835.1 Architeuthis dux
AACATTTTGGTACCCTAAATATAGAATCATGGTGGGGTGGGGGGTGCACGGTAGGCCCTGCTGCCCCCTGCCCCCTGCCTAATATCGAAGGGAATTCTTTTTCACTTTTAGGTGTCAAAATCGAGGGAATTTATTCTTTTTTCAGGGATCAAAATCGAAGGGAAATCTTTTCTCGTTTAGAGGTCAAAATCGAGAGGTAACTATCTTACTTTTTGCAGATAATATTGAAGGGAAATTCTTTTTCAGTTTTAGGAGTCAAAATCAAGGGGAACTTTTTCCACTCTTAGGGGTCAAAATCAAAATGGAACTTTTTTTTCACCTTTAGGGGTCTAAATCGAGGGATTTATTTTTTTCCACTTTTAGGGGTCGACACCGAGAGGGAACTTTTATTTTTTACTTTTAGTAGTAGTTTAAACACTTTGAAAAAAACAGTAACAATGAATCAAAATAAAGGTTCATGGTGACTAAATATGGAAAATACAGTTCGAGTTACCTCTTATAATTGAAACGTCATGAGTTGTGGCCCAACCCAAGTTATTTTTTTTAAATGGCTAAAATTGGCTAAAATGTTTTCCACTTTTGGCTAACTTTATGGCTAAAAATATTAAACATATGTTTTGAGTTAGCTATAAAATAAAATTAGATCGGATAATTATTTTTTTTTAAAAAATGGCCAGATTTTCGGCTATCTACTATCGCAGATTTTTATCGACTAAACAGGGAAACAATCGGCTAGTTCTTGCTGAAAAATGGCTGATTTGGCATCCCTGCGTTTACTAAAAACACGTAACTCAAGCTACTCCAAGGGAGATAATCTCCCAACACTCAATTATACAACATGGCAGAACCACCACTTATTTCAGTATTGTCTCGTTTCCGGGGCTGCCTTGTTGGAGCCCTTGTTGGAGATTGTTTCGGCGAACCGTTCGAATTTAGGGGAAGGATTACTCTTGATTCGATAAAAAAGTTTGTGGATAATGTGGAGGCGGGTAAGTTTTTGCTGCTTTGATTTTGAAATTAATCTTTGTGTTTTAACTGTTAATGCTGTTATTGAAATATTTTGTTACGAAGAAAACAAACTGAAAGTAAAAACACATTAGAGAGACTCCCGGACTTCGCTGACATACTTACCAGAAATAGACACCTTACGTCAAAAACGTCAAAGTCGTATACAATTTATTTTTATCGTCTGAATCTTTGTGGCATTAATAAGAAAAAAGATTGGAAAAAAATCTTTGTATACACCATAACCTTATATTTTGAAAACAGATAGTGCAGCAAGCGGGAGTCGGCAGATCACCGACAACGATTTCACGAGATGTACAATTTATTGAGATATACAAATTACCGAGAATTTATTTATTCGCCTCCCGACGGCGGCAAATTTTGACATGAAGTCTTTTTAATATAGGGTCATGCACGCGAACGTGCAGAGGGGTGGAGATCCTGTGACTAGAGACTTGAGGGGGGAGAATCCCAAATCCCTGTCACTGAGACAAATGCCACGAGGACTGGGATAGGTCAAAAGCTTCTCAGGACGCCTCCCGACCAGCTAGCCAAGATATCCCGTGCAACTTCTCCCAGGTATCCAAAGATACCCGAGCATGACACGAGGACCCCCGAAGTGCCGTGGTTCTCTGAACTTCGAGGCCATGGCGGTTTCGAAGAACAGATACTACACGTTGGCCGAGGGTCAAAATAAAATTAAAAAATAAAACAAAAATAAATTTCACAAACAAACACTTTTGTTTTTATTTACGCTAAAAAGCTAAGATACATAAAATTTAAGGGTTATCTTTGCCGTAGTTCAGCGTCATTTCTATATTTAAATGTTTTTAATTTAATTTGTAGAACTGTAAATCATTATTTAATTTTTGACTATTTACTATTATTTACTTTCATCTTCATTTTTTTTTAGTTGCTTTTTTAAAAGAAAAATCAGAAATTAAGATGAAAGTAATTTATTTATTGTTATATGGTGCTAAGTCTTTAAAACGTCCAATGAACAAAAGTTCCAATGCAAAAACGTCCAAATTAGCGACTCAACATATTTAACTGTGAGATGTTTATTAACAACATTAAATTAGTAAACTTTCAGAGAAAAAATTATCGAGGTTTGAAAAGGTCCAATATTAAAATCCGAATCCATTATTTGTTGTTTAATAGACTCTAAATTACGAAGGAAAAAAAAAAAGAAAATAATTGGCTTGTAATATAATGTAGTACATAAACTGTTATAGTAGTACTAGTACATAAACTGTTATAGTAGTACTAGTAGTGGTCTCAACGCAAAGAGAGAGTAGTGGGTGGTGATTGCGGCAAACGTCGGTAGAGACCACTATTTTGATACCGTGAAAGATGTGGTCGCTATTAATTTAAGCAAAACTCGTGTTAAACAAAACCATATTAATTAAGGGATAACTGTATCTGTCCATAATAAGTCTCAACCTAAAGTTCTCTTATGAAAGCTAAGGAAGCATGTATTGCAACATTAATAATGCTTTATTAAAACCAATAAAACAAATGATTGCGTATGTGTATACGTGTTTGTGTGTGTGTGAACGTGTACATTTGAGTATGTAGCATGTGGTATAAATTGGCCATTTTTGCATTGGACGCTTTTGCATTGGGCCAATTTATACATATGTGCACATAACATACCACATACTCACATATGCATGTGCACACACATGCACATAATCAGAAACACATACAGACACACATGCTACATATGCTCACACATACACATACGCACACATATACTCATATTTATGCACACATACCACGTACACATCTATACTTACACACATGCCACATATGTGTACACGTACGCACATGTCATAGACATGGACAAATACAAAAAGGTCCTATGCAAAAAGGGCCAACATATACATATATACACATGCTACATACTTAAATATACAAGTTCTGCCACATATGCACACGGATAAATATATACAAATCTGCACACATACACATGTGCTACATACTCACCATGTACATACACCATATACACACCAGACACACTGGTGGTATGTGTCTGAATGTAGTATGTGGCATGGATGTACATGTGTGTCTGTGGATGTTATATTTGTATACATATGCAGCATGTATCTGCATATTGTGTGTGTGTATATATATGTCATGTGTGTTTATGGTGTGTATGTGTACATTGGCATGCGTGCATAGGTGTGTGTATGTAGGTAAGGATTCGTCATGTATGTGCACGTGTGTGCATATGTTATGATATACTACCACAAAAAGGTTATTTCAGGGCCAAGCACCTGTGCGGAAATGGAAGTGACCCAGTCACCTTAGCATATGTGTAGGTGTCCAAAAAACAGGATGTGGAAACCCTAAAAGCACAGAGCCAAAGAGGAAGCAGAACAAGACAAAGAAAACTCAAGACCTAGATAACCGGGGAGGCAGATCACCTAGGGCTGGGAAGGCAGAAGACTAAGTTCCTCTGTTGGGAACGGTCACTCAGCACCCTAATCTCTCCCCCACTCTTCATCCGCTGACAAAAATGTAACTTAAGAAATAAAAATATGTTCATATATTTTTACAAACAAGTTTTTCGAGTCATCCTTTTTGATTGTCCAAGTTCACGATTTTCCTCCCGAGGCGAAGGCACTATACAAAAGAAATGACATGGAGAGGAAGAGAAGCAAGAGACATTTTAACGGAATAGCAAAATGAACATTTTTTTTCTTTCTTTTTTTTATTTTCAATTGTTATAAATGTCTGCTCTGTTTTGATATATTTCATGCACGTTTTGTGATAGGTAGAACTGTAGTATTGTTTAAAAAAAATGATTAGGATTGTTGAAGTTAGTTTTGTTAGAATTTACTCTATGATTCTATGTGCTATGAATATTTACTGCAAAATCTATTGTATGTAGGTTAAAGTACACATCCAGAATATTGTTGAATTTTGAGTTATTAAGCAGGCAGACATGACTGTGCTTTCTCTTTTAAACACTGTAAATCATATATATCTCATATTTTTACACTTCATATCAAAAAGGTGATGTGGCTCTGAAAATACTGAGTTTGACTTTTGATTTCCATTTTTTTACATAGTGCCTTGAAATTTAATAAGCTTACTAATTATAGGAATGTTGGAAACAAATAGGTTAAAATGAAATATGGAAAGATGATATATATATAACAAATAATTTAGCCTTGTAACAATGAGGTTTTTACCATTTTATTATCAGTGGAAGAGATCCCTAAGAGGAGAGAAAAAGAACAAGGTCTACAGATTGTTTTGTATTAATTGATGGAAAATGTGTTTTTTTTTTTTTTAAATGTTTTTTTTATTGGTGCCTTTTATTGCTGGCTGTAATTTGATGAAAATAATCATGGCACCAGGACTCTTGGTGTTTTGTTGGGGTTACCAGCTGGAGAAATTTCTCTGCACCTGGAAGGAGTCATTTGTAGGGGCGTCGATGGATATCAATTTGAAGCAATCGAATCCTTATCGGTAGGACCGAATAAGTGAAAAAAGTCTGGTGTGAAATCTCTGCGCCCATTCAGTTAACGGAGGTAGTAAAAATATGGACATTATGTTGAAGAGGAATGCCTTTGTATCTGTTTTTTAATGAGACCTTGCAATTTTCGGAATTGTCTATTTTTGTGTTTGGGGATAATTGTACAATTTCTTTTTATTCAATGGTATGGTTTTGCAAACTTTTGTTTTTGTGACAGTTATAATTGTCATTTTGTACTGTAAAATATTGTTGGAAGTACAATTTTTGCTGATGAATGTATAAAACTGCTACAGGCTTCTGTGAATTTTGAATTTGATGTATAAAAGTGAGAATGTTGATATATATTTTTTTAGACTTAGTAGAAAGCAAATGAAATTAATTTACTAGATTATAAATACAGGACAGCTGACGCACAAGATGAGTGGGTGAAATGTAGATTTCGAATTTCAATATGAAGGAAGAGAGAAAAGGAGAAGAAATCTCTGTCCTTAAGAAAAATTGAAAAAAGAAAAGAAAAAGATTTGATGTATCACTATAGTTAGAACGTAAATTTGTACTTTGTGTGTGTGTGTGTGTGTGAAACATACGTATATTCGAGGCTGTATATGCCCTTAGTGTGTTAGCATGAGACGTCAATGATACTAAACAAGGATTATACAGTGAAGAAATGGGAATGTTTCGAAGACAGTGGGGTCACTTGTCTAGAGTAACGTTTTTATGAATGAAGTTAGATTACTATATGGATTTTCACTGTAATAATTAATCTGGTTTTGCAATGCAGTTTGCCTTTGGCGCTGAAGTTTACATGTTCAAATAAGTTTTATTCTGGTATTAGGAGAGTGTTTCTCTTTCATTATTCAAGTACCAGTCCATGAAGGCAAGAATTGAAATTCGGTGAGGACTAGGATGTCCCTTTTTAGCGTGAAGAAATGTGAAATTGATTTAAGCTAGGTCTTAATCAGATGTAATTGTTTTGGGGTATTTTGGCTAAGGAGCCTGAAAAAAAAATGACAATTTGTTTGGGGGCCAGGATGTCATGTGAAATTAAAGTATATGCAATTAGTGAGTGATATGTGTTTGTTTGCGGCAGAGGCAAGATTGTTTTCTGTGCTAATAATTTTAGTGTTTTTTTTTAAAAAAAATTTTGAGCGTTCAGTCAAATACTGGGAGCGCAATTTTGCTTATGAATTAAAGTCATGCGCTGACACAAAATGGAATTTAGGCAAATGAAGTTCGAGAGAGCCCCAAAAATGTGGGGAGCGAATTTAGTCGCTTGTAGATTCTAGTAGAACTACCTGTCTGTGGACATAAGATGTTATTTGGTGTTGAGGCTTGGAGAGCCTAAAAGAAATAACATGGGATTTTAGGACAAAAGGAAAGCCCTGTGCGGATATGGTTCCTGGAAGAAAATCGAGTTTTTTTTTTTAGTATGGGCACAGAGAGGGGTCTTGCGCTTTGTAGTAGCAAAATTACACATATATTTAAGTTGCGGAAGAAAGAATGGTTGAAGAATAAGTTTAGGATGTAAGAAAGTGATAAAAGAAGAAAAAAAGGATAAATCTGTTGTTTGACCAATTTTTTTCCGAACCCAATTTTATTTTTGTGTCAAATTGATCACAGTGACTGTTGTTTTTTTTTGTGTGTTTTTGTTTCTTTTCTCTTATGGAGAGTCGGAGCGAGCGAGAGAGAGAGATATGCTGGAAAAATATCCACGGGTGTATATTTTAAAAAATATGGAGAGGAGGAATGTTATGATATACTACCACAAAAAGATTATTTCGGGGCCAAGCACCTGTGCGGAAATGGAAGTGACCCGGTCACCTTAGCATATGAGTAAATGTCCAAAAATCAGGATGTGGAAACTGGAAACAACATCAGCATAGGCATTTGAAAACCCTATAAAGCACAGAGCCGAAGAGGAAGCAGAACAAGACAGAAAACTCAAGACCCAGACAGCCAGGGAGGTAGATTGCATAGTGCTGGGAAGGCATAAGACCAAGTTTGTTTGGGAACAGTCACTCGGCACCTTTATCTCTCTCCCACTCTTCATCCACCGGCCGACAAAAATGTAACATATTTTTACAAAGAAATTTTGAGTCTTCTTTCTTTCCACCCCACTATCCAAACATATGCGGCATGTGTATCCATGTTGGATGTGTGTATATATATGTCTGTTTGTCATATGTGTTTATGTATGTACTATAGGTGTGGCATGTGGTGTATGTTTATGTGCATATATAGCATATGTGTCTTGTGTGTGCATGTATACATGTGAGTATTCAGAATTTTAGTATATGGTATGTGTGCATACATGTAGTTTGTGTATATATCATATGTAGCAAGTGTGTGCACATGTGCATGAGAGTATGTAGCACATGTGAAATGTGTGCATGTTTTTAGATAGTATGTGTGTATCCATGTACATATTTGGCATGTGTGTGTGAACTTGTACATTTGACTAAGTAGCTTGTGTGTATATATGTATAAATTGGCTCTTTTAGCATTGGCCCTTTTTGCAATGGTTGCTTTTACACTGGTGCAATGCAAAAAGGTCCAATGCAAAACATATCAAGTTTAATGTTTAAAGTAATTACTTTCAATTTTGTAACTCAATTGTTGCATCATTTAAACATAGTTAGAAGTGCAAATATCTTTTAAGTAAGTAATGTTTGAAGAAAACAATTGGCTTAATATTAATCCATATTACAAGCCAAACAGACTGGCTGTGATATAGTAGTACTAGTAATAGTTTACGCAGAGAGAGTTGTGACAGACATGAAAGAGGAAAATGCGAAAAGGGGCAGAGACCATTATTTGGTCCGGAAAGTAAAATGACTTAGTTGACAATAAAAGACATAGAACGAAGAGATCAGTTTCTTTAACTTGGAATCGTGTTAATCAAAATTTAATTGTGGGTATTTTCATAGCTGAAATGGCTATTTCCTAGCCACTTTTTAGAGCCGAAACGATAAAACTCTGTGTCGCTGAAATATCAAAGTATATTTTTCATCTGCTTTTACCCTGTATTTGTTTAATTTTATATGGGTGACTCATGCGCACCCTTGGGCTGCCCCCCCCCCCAAAAAAAAGTTGCTGATGAACTTAATAAATAAGTATCAAAGATTTTATTAAAATCAAATGCTGATTTTTTGCCAGATTTGTCAGAGGTAATTAAAATGTGAAATATCTGTTTTCCGGTAACCCAATAGGCTCAAATGTCTTTGCCTGAGCCACGCATATACAAACGCCGTTTTTCTCAGACTCTATCAAAACTTTGAAATAATTCCTAAAAAAATTACTTATTGCTTCAGGTTAAAAAAAATTGGGAGGCAGTTGTTAAGGAAAGGGGTCTCAGTTTCTTGGCCTGATGCGTTATTGCAAGGATTACCCATAAATTATATTGCCATTAGTTTGAATAAAGGACAAAGACTTCTGTGCATGGTAAGGAGTTGATCATCGAGTGGTTTGGAAAGGGAAGCCTCCAGTATTGAAAAACAAAATAGGTTGTTACGAGAGTTCTCTAAGAGGGTGTGCAAGTGTTGATTCTGAGAAAGAGGAAGAGAGGTGGATCGATGAGGGCATACTGTTGACTTAGGAGGAAAATGTGAAGACTAGAGTACTGCCGTTAATGGCGGTGGTACATTCAACGAAAGGTAAGGTCTGGCCTGTATTGGATTTTAGAAAATTGAACAGCCATGTGGCATTCCACACTGGAGGTAATGCTGTGGATGTATTTGAAGAGATTTTAGAGAAGCTATGGAAGTACCAATTCATGAATTACAAATGTATGACGTACTGATATTTTCTATAGTATGAGACGTTCACATACTCTCCGTTGTCTGCTAAGTACGATTGCCCCAACTTGGGACCCCAAACTGGTGAACAACTGTGTTTACGTCATCCTTTGTAAATGTGGTATTATCTACACTGGCGAAACAGGCCGCCCCCTCAGGGTCAGACTTGATGAACACAAGAAGGCCATAATCAGGGACGAGATAGATAAATCTGCTATGGCCGACCACATCTGGCGAGAGAACGAAGAGCATCTTCCTCTTTGGGAGGAAGTCCAGATTATCGACAGAGAACATTGTTGGAAGCAGAGAAAAATCAAAGAGGTGGCTCGCATCAAAATGTCGACTAAATGCATTAGCCAGACAAGTGCAGATTTCAACCCGATATGGCTTCCACTTCTCAACAAATCTAAACCCGACAGGACAAAGACACAGAAACACCAGGGCCATGCCCTATAAGGGATACCCCCCTTTAAACCTAATTTCTGTTTAATCTATCATACTCGGATTTTACACCTGAAGAAGGCCGAAGAATGGATTGGCCGAAACATTGTGTTTACAACACAAATAACAAGGAGTTCAATCGTCCGAAGAACCATTTCAGTTTGACGTACTGTCTGACCAGATTAGGTTTTGGGCTGAACTCTGTGCTGAAGATCAGGACAACAGTCCTAAAAATGCTCCTAGAAAAGGTGAATAGGATAGGGAGCCACTAATTCCTATATTGACAACATTTTGGTGGATGAGACAGTGGTGACAGCGGAAGAGATTAGAGTTCACCTTAAGAACTATGGATTAACCGCAAAGCTGTTAGAATCATTGGAAGGGGGCGTGGTGTTGGGACTTGGAAAAAAAACAGGAGAATTTGTTTTCCGGAGGGGAAATGAGATCCCACTGATAGGTGATGAGTTAAATAGACGGGAGTTATTTTCAGTATACAGTAAATTGGTTGGACATTACCCTATTGCCAGTTGGCTTCAAACCGCATGCAGCTATATCAAGAGGCAGGCAGATGGAGTTGGGTGGGAAATTAAGGTAGATATTCTGGAGGAGGTTGAACGGCACATCCCAATGAGAGGTGGGTGGTATGGACCTAAGACAGAAAAGGGGATTGTGTGGTGTGATACCAGCAGCATATAGTGACAGGTTTCGATGTGGAGGATGCAGCTTAGCTGAGAAAGAAGAACGATGCTATTCATATCTGGCTCTGAAGTGGGGGTTGCGGTACATCAAGGTTAAAACTGATTCAGCTACAGTGTTTGCGTGGGTTAAATCTGTGATCACAGAAGAGAAGAGGGTGTGGACTAAAGTGGCCGCAGAAATACTCATCAAGCGTCATTTGGGGATTCTGGAGGAGCTGAACTGAGAATAAGTTTTGTGAGGAAGGCCTGGCTAAAGATGCCGACAGATTCTGGGAGGGGGGTTGCCGCTGTGTGCTGTCTGGGGTACAGGGATTTGAAAGAACTGCATGGTATGCATTACATGGGGGTGGACAGAACCCTGTACCTGGCCAGAAAAGTGAACCCTGATATCATCGAAGGGTGATGAGGGAGTAAGACAGGTGCCAGTCGATCGACCCCACACCGACTGTACGTGTGTGGGAAGTTCTGGTCGCAAGCAACTGGAAAAGGTTGGTGATTGATATAACGCTCTACCGAAAAGGGGTGTACCTGTCAATTGTGGATCTGGATAGGTAGATCATATGGCAAGAGATCAGGGTGGAGACAGGGGGGATGATAAACAAAATCGGGTCATTTCATCTGATAATGAGGCAGACAATTAAGGACAAGGACAAGGAAATGGTGTCTAGGTTGAAGCCACGCCAAGGTCAGAAAGAGAGTGATGGCCGCCTTGCTGGTTATGTGACTATGTAATGGCGTGAAGGAGGTTAGGAAACTGAATATGTAGTTGTAGATAGAATTAAAGTTTTTTTTTTTTTTTTTTTTGTGTTTGTTGCCTTACTGTTAGACAAAGTGATCTTTTAGGGGTCATGTGAATTGAATTTGAATGGAAATCAATGAATGGCAGTTAGTCAGTGTCAGGTTAAAAGAGAAAGTCGCTGTCTTTGTTGCCATTCAAGTTGTGGGTCTTGTCCATTGTTGTACGTAAGTGAGTCAAGTTGTCTGCCTGGTACGTTGGCCAACGGAGCTGTGTGACATCTTGTATGCCTTTATATTCTTGCCTGGCGAAAAGGGAACACTGTCTTTGTGTATGGGAAGAAGGTGAGTGATTTTTTCCTAACCACCGGTTACACCACATTATATAACGTTACAACTGATATTTGATATATAATAAGCAGGAAGAAATGTCCTTGTTTCTGGAACATTTTCCCTCCACAGGCTGGTGGAAGAATGCCAATGCGGCGGGTGGCAAGCGAGATGCAATTGAGGTAGGATGCAGGGGGTTCATAGGCCAGTCCATCTGCAGGGCTTGAAACATGGCGGGCATCACGGAAGCCAAAAGATATTTTGAACGTAAAACTTATGGAAATATTTTTTTTAAATCAAAATGACCAACCAATTGAAAAATATTTTGAAAAGATAAGTCCCTGAAAAATTTGAATGAATTTAATTTGTTTTCTAAAATTAACTGATAGGATTAATTAATTCACTGATTGGAAAAACTAAAAACTCCAATATAAACTAAATTACTGCATTGTTTTGTTATTTTTTTGTTTAATATGTTAAAATGTATTTTACATGGAAGGTATGTAAAACAAAAAAACTTTTTATGTGAATTTCTTTTCTTTAGAGAATTTAATCGCTTTAGAATTTTGTACATCTCTTTTTTAATATTGATTTACTTTTGGCAATAATCTTGATGCAATGGCAGCACTATGTGCTCGGAAATCGGAAATCATCTAGTCAAATCGACTCTGATCTGGTGAAGCAATATGAAAGTGAAGTCCATTATTGGACAAGTTCTTCGGAAAATAGTTAGCATTGTTCAATTTCTTTGCATTTTGTGGCGAGAATGAACTGATAGACACATCGAGCAATGGCAACTACTATGGGATACTTGAACTACTGAGTGACTGACACATTTCTTGCTGAACATATCCATAAGCTTGCCAACAAGGGACATCACCACACATCTTATCTGTCTTCAACTATCTGTGAAGAGGTGATTGAATTTATGGGTCAAAATGTATTATCTGTGATTGTTGATGAAATCAAATCGGCAATACTGGATGTCATGCATATAGACCAACTAACAGTGATTGTCTGCTATGTTCTACAATCTGGCCCTGTTGAACGATTCATAAAGTTCATACCAATGTTTTCCCACACTGGATGAGAAATTTCCCAAGTTATTAATTTCTTGGAAGAAAATGGCATAAACATTTAAAATTGCTGTGTCCAGTCATATGACAATGCTGCAAATATGAGCGGTAAGTACAATGGCCTCCAGGCTATCCTTCATTAGAAGTGCAGTGCTGCTCATTATGTGCAATACACAGTGCATTCCCTTAAACTGGTTTGAAAAAGTGCAGCAGAATGTTGTCCTGTTGCAGCGAGATGTTTTTATCAAGTGCACACAAAGCTTTCTAATGGTCCACATTGCACTGCACATCTCTCTCTCTATGATGACATCAAACTGCATCGGAGAGCAATTATTTTCAAAATTGAAAAGAATAAAAAATGAAGTTAGAAATCTTTTCCGATATTGTAAATGAAAAGAATTTATATTTTACAAAAACCATAAAACATGACAATTTCTGTGATCCTTGGAAAGATTTTCGTCAAATTAGTTTTTGAACATCACTCCCCAAAATATGAATTTTTGGGGGATTTGATTTACAATTTTGTATCAGCTTTTTTTGTTTATGTTGTTGAATAGAATTGTAATTACTAGCTGAATTTGAAATAAAAAAATAATTGGTGATTGTTATTTTGTTTTTTATGTGTGCCGTTTTTAACATCAAGTTGATGAGGGTGTGAAATTTACAATTAGGAAGGTCGGTTAGTCTATTAATTTCAAATTCTAAAAATAAACAAAAAGTAAATAAATCAAACTTTTCAGTAATAAGATACCGTAAAATGGGGTTACATGGGCCACTTTTTAAATTTGTGACATTGTAATTTCCCCTCTGTTATAAGAAATGTGAATATTTAGTAGTCTCTAAGACAATCCCTTCTTTCCAACAGTGTAACTTCAATAATCAAAAGCATCTTTACTAGTCTTAGTCCGAGTAACCACTGGTTGTGGTAATTTGGACCACTACAGACATTTCAATGATTTGCCCTAGATTGAACATCTATCAAGTTTTAAAAATACATTTTTGAACACCTATGAAATATATATACCCTAATATAAACATATTAGCTCTAATGGAACAGCACTTTCAATTTTCATGTACTTGAAGCTCAGAACAAAACACATAAAATTTATATAACACTTGGAAAACACAGGAACTGTTTTTATGGTTTTATTTAAAACAAGATAAAATGCTATGGGAAGTGATTTATCAAATTTTGACTTGTTGACACGCACACAAACCTTTGTCTCTGAAAAGAACAAAATGTTACGATGCATAAACCAATAAGAAGTTAATATATATTCAAAAACATATGCACCTCTGTGAGGCATAGTTGGGTTTGGCAAAAGTTTCACTATATCTACAAAGTCACAGTTGTCTATGTCTTCCTTAGTGGGCCATTTATATTGATTACAATCTCGTTAATACTCAGGTCACATAAAAGAAATTTATAAAACTGCATTCAAAATTACTTTAGTTATTTGGGCAACAAAATAGCAATCAACATCTTTTTAAAAACTTTTTGAAGAGGTATCAACGTTATGTTTTACCACCACCAAGTCAGTTTGTTTGTGATGGTTTTTTTGATACTGGTAAGAAAAGAGTTCTGGTTTAAGTTCCCACAATTCTCTAAAAAAATTGGCATAGCAATACATTTCTTGGAATTTTGGTCAAACACTATATTAGAATTGTGTTTTAACATATCAACAGAGTTCATGAATAACAATATATCTCGTAATAATATTGGCCATAACACACATTTGGGCAGTCCAGGAGGGATCCCATTTCAAATATTAAAAAAATATGCCAATTTTCAGAGTTGTATTAAAAAATGCTTTAAATAAGCTCATGCTACCTAAAATCCAAGCTTCAGACATCATAAAAGCATATCTCAACCCTGTGCTAAAATTTGAATATGCAGCAGTTGTTACAGAAATGCAAAAATACAGAAAATACATTTATTGGCCCAAGTTGCCTGGAAAGTTCATGTTACGGTATATCAAAAATAAATATGTGCCATTTATCTATAGGATTAGCCTTTCTTTTTTCATGACTGCAGCTCGCTTCTATCAATGGTCTAGAGAATGGCAAGGTAGTTATCTCCCTTGTATTTAGTGTCAGTGCGACATAACAAATGTCTTTACAATTATCATATATATATATATATATATATAGATCATTCCATGTCAAGTGGACCAGTGGTTCCCACTCGACCATCTCAGATTTTGCTGTAACTTTGCTCAGATGTTCATTAGGGTTTGAAATGAAGTCGTTTTTTTAATTCGGGCCAATTTTGAGACCTTTATATCTCAGGATCTAGAAAAGCTAGAAAGATCCAGATTGTAACATTTTGTAGTGCATTAACATCACTTTGTTCCTTGCCAAAGAGAACACACAAAGTTGGCTAGGTTCTGAGTAATGATTACTCAGAAATACCAATGAAATTTAGAGCCCACTTTGACATCATTTTCTGAAGAAATGATGCTTTCTAGAGCTAGGCTGATAATATTTTCAAAATCTACATATAAAGTTGACCCTGAAAACAAATTTTCAGTGCAGTAGAAGTCTTGTTGTGGAATGGTTGCTAGTTGAAAATGGAAACAAAGATTTGGTTGTCGTTGCTTCGACCAAAATAGACCTTCGAATTAAAAAACGACTTTATTTCAAACCCAAATGAACATCTGAGCAAAGTTATAGCAAAATCTGAGATGGTCGAGTGGGGAACTTTCCCAAAATAGATGAAAAAATATTAATGGAGTGGCACAAAATAGCTATTAATAGTGGCATGTAGCCACATGTAACTAAACTTTGTAAAAGAAGATTGTTCAATTTTGCCACTGCATTAATATTTTTAAAGATTTTTCCTTATAAAAAGTGATGGTAAAATTAACCACCTTTGGCTGCTTGTTTTTTTTTTTTATCATTTATTCATTCTTATTTTCTATTGTAGAGAAAAGTAAGAAGGACACCAAAATACTCCATTTTACAGATGATACTGAAATGCGGCTGAGTGTTGAAGCCTCCCTTCTTGAACATAAAGAGTTCAATGCTCAAGACATGGCCAGTCGGTAAGTAGAGATCTAGAGTTGAGCTAGTTAGGAAAAAACATAGGCGAATAGGTTCATTTTATTTTATTTTTTTTTTACCAAAAAATACGTATTTCCAAAACTAATTATGAAAAGCACAACAAATTTTCAAAATAAAAGCAGAAAATGCCCCCAAAATGACACTGTAGTAGTAATATCATTGTGTATGTATATATATGTATATATATTCTGTGTCAAGTGTACCAATTTTAAGAAAGTTTCCCATTCGACCATCTCAGATTTTGCTCTAAGTTTGCTCAGATGTTCATTTGGGTTTGAAATGAAGTCCTGTAAAACTTTAGCTCAATATCTTTACTCGTTCAGTCACTGTGGATGGTCAACTCTACATGTAGACTTTGAGAATTTTAGCATAGCTCTAGAAGGCATCATTTTCATTTCATGTGTATATATATACGAACACCACTGAGCCCTCAAGCTTGATGACCACCTAAACGCACTAGTCAC
>VCCN01004676.1:115997-130930 GCA_006491835.1 Architeuthis dux
TAGTTAATTCCCGTGAAAGAAATCACGGATATATTTGAATTTCTCTGAGATGATTTCTTTTTAGAAATGAAACCACTGAACTCGTTTTAGTGGAAGAGTCCATTATTTCAAATGGTGGATAAGAGATATTTTTATCAGTTACCTTCCCATGGAAGAGTCTATTGTTACGGAGAGAGAAACAAACGGAAAAAGTCACACAGTGCATTATGGATAAAATATCTGAATGCACACATACACAAACAAACACACGCACACGCACACAAACACAAACACATACACGCAAAAACCCACACACATAGACAACTCACATTTACATTAGAGATGACGGCTTCTGTTTCGTACTAATGTCATTATTGTGTTGCTGTTGTGATGGCGGAAAATACAAATTATTAATTTAAGAAACACAACCAAAATCAATTATTACAAAAGACTGTGCAATACTTTATTTATTCGCATTTTATTTCATTTTGTGTGTTTTCTGTTTTCTTTTGCTCTATCTTTCTCTTTCGCCTGAGAATGAAACAGTGATTTCTGGCCGCTGTCATCTTAAAAAAAACCTTTTTGCTGCTCGCCGGTCGGAAATTAGTTTCAGACGTGCTAAAATCTAATTTCCGAAACATAATAAACTCCATTGATTATGATCCCCTATCAATAAAAGGTTTTAACAAAAATGAAAAAAGAAAATACAAAAGAAAGATAGAAGTATAAACTGAAAACACAAACGTTAACCAGATCAGAAAATATTTTTTCTTCATTTCATATTTCCATAATTGGAAACGCAAGAAACCTTTCACTGTTGACGCTGACATAATTCAACCAAGGTATGCCATTTTGTAAGTTTCCTCTGCGCATGTGCATATCACTGGCTTCTTCTTTCTTTTCCCCCTCCATTTAGGCAAATCACCCGTATGAGCGAAAGGCAAGGGGAAAAGTAACACTAAATCGCGATTCAATTTCCTTCCCTCGTGAACGCGTTGTCATTTTGGTCAGATTTATCTTCCTGCCATGAATGCTATATTTTTCAAAAATATAATATCTATAGCGCTAGTCAGGATGAGTTATTAATTAAACGAATTCATGATTTATGTAAATATTCCGAATTAACTCCCCCAGGAAACAAGTAATTAACCTGAACTTTTATTTTTGCTTTCGACAATATAAAATGACATCTGCAACTAAATTTGATGATTATGTTATTCAACAAAATTAGTGGTGCTGCTTTTCAGATTAAGCATTTCCACTACTATTATTTTCTTACTAGTTTTACTCCAGCCTATTAGAAAACCGTCAACCCAAATTGTCACCAAAACTGTCAACACAGGTTTCTTCAGTTTTCAAGTTGGTCCGGCTGGCTGCCTGACCGGCTGGCTGGTTATGTATGTATCATGCGTACAGGCAGCACTAATAGAGCTAGAAGACTGAAATTGTAAACATTTACTTCTTATTAAGTCTATACTAAATGCTTTTTTGTTTTTTAAAAATTCCTCCCCTAAATACTTTTTTAGAGGAGGTTTCAGTTTGCAATGTAAGTTTATGCTAAATTGATCCCTTAGTATGCGTCCTGTTTTTGTTGTTGAAAATTCAGACTTTTTTAATGATCACTGCCCAACAAAAGGCGAGAGGAGTAACTTATTCATTGATCACCCTTCTTCTAATTTTTCTAATTGATTACCCCCAACACGGCATGCTGCCAAAAGATGTTGGTTGCGAGACGGTTTCTATTGAGTGACTAAACATACCTGTTATTGTTTCTTTTTGGATGAAGCGTTTTCATTATTATCATTTTATTACTAGTTTTACTACATCTTATTGTTGCTTTTTAGATGAGGCATTTCCACTACTATTATTGTATTACTAGTTTTACTCTGTCTCATTATTAATGCTTTTTAGATGAAGGGCTTTCACTAGTTTTACTCTATCTTATTATTGCTGTTTTTACCACAATATTCGAGAAAACAGCGCAAAATGGAAGCTTCTAATTCTAATTCAACACTGTTTACTCTACTGGTCGAATATTGTACCGGTACGAACTGTCAATAATAAAAGGATGTAATAAAGCAACTGATAACATATTAATAAAATTCAATAAAGCAATAATATCTCAAATCCTTCATCTAAAAAGCAACGATAAGATGGAGTAGAACTAGTAATACAATAATAATCGTGGAAACACCTAAAAAGCAACGATAATAAGATAGAGTAAGACTAGTAATAAAATGATAATAGTGAACATGTTTCATTTAAAAACTACACATGTTTGCTCCGCTTTACCATAGATGCTCCGGTGACCGAGGTAGTTTTGGCGACGTCCACGAAAAGCAGGCTCTCAAGACTCTTAAGACTCCTTTATTTTCGATCTTGCGCATTTTGCTTTTGTGGCTGAAGTGTGTATCGACAATGTGTCGTGATTAAACAATAATGTTAACATGGAGTAAAACTAGTAACAATATATCAATGGTCAGGAATTAATGCAAGCGTTACTGACAGAATGGGACTATTATAAGTATAATGCAAATGCATTGCTAATGGTTTTATTATAGAAATGCATTGGAAATCAGGAAAAGGGTATTGTCTGTAGTCTTGAATTAATGCAAGCGTTACTGACAGAGCATAGCTATTATATGTATAATATAAATGCATCAATGACAGAATAGGGCTATTATATGTATGATGTAAATGCATTGCGAATTATCTTTACTATAGAAATGCATTGAAAATCAGGATAAAAGGGATTGTCTGTGGTCCTAAATTAATACAAGTGTTACTGGCAGAACATAGCTATTATATGTATAATATAAATGCATTACTAAGGAGTTTACTATAGAGACGCATTGCAAATTATTTCACAATAGAATTGCATTGAAAATAAGATAGGAAGAAACTATCAGTGGTCAGAAATGAATACAAGCGTTACTGACAGAATAAGTCTATTAGATGTATAATTAAAAGGTATTGCTAAAGATTGTAGTATACAAACGCATTGTACATGAAGAAAAAGAGATTGTCAGTGGTTAGAAATGAATGCAAGACCTATTATGGTTACCATATGTATGAATTATTTACTGTTCATCTCTCAATCTACTTATATAAAACGCCATGGACTATATTTTCTGTCTGTGACATTTGTCAAGGGAAATAACTATTAAATGCTAATTGTCGAGTAACCTCCCTTACTTAGTTAATTTCCTTTGCAAATGCGTAACATTCCGTGTTAATTCTGATTGAACAGATATATTTAAGTGCAGTGCAATTGCAAAATTATTTAAATACGGCCGTCATTTTTTGACGGCATGGGTAAACTAGTCTATAAGTATTCGTCCTCCTCGTGCAACTCTCCTCACTACTTCTTTCATTCAATTTGAGTAATCAAAAGACAATCTTTCTTTCTGTTTTCTTCTTTCCTCTCTCCCTTTAAGCGTGAAGTCAGACCCTCCCACTGCCAAACTTATACCTGTAATCTTCCCCTCGAATACACTTTTCGCATTTTTCCATCCCGTTTTAGCGGCAGCAGTTGTAATATCCACAACGCCTTTTTAGTTAATTGCTTCGTTTTCCGGAAGATTGCTTCACCGTCTTTCGATCGAATTTATGGAAATGGCATGAAGCCAAGACGGCAAGACTGTATTTTATGAAGCCAAAATAGAAAAAAAAAGAAGAATTCTGATAAAATCTTCATAATTGGATTTCGGAAAGAAATTCGCACAAAGTTGGTCGTTAAAATACAAGAATTTAGAAGTTTACTTAAAAGAAAACACTGAAAGGATTCCGCTACCAGTGTATATACCATTTATGAATGTAGGCTAGATCTTGTCAAGTTTTACAAAGGGTGTAGTGGTTTGTTCAATTGCTCATTAACCTACCACATTCTCTTCTCTGTAACTTCTGTTTTTTTCCCAAAGAGATTTCAGACCGTGGACGCGATTGAAAAGAACGCGACTTGTTGAGCAGAACTGTTTAGTGGGGAAGGGAATGTAAGAGATAAAGCATTCGTTGCATGTTAGTATAGGGAACAAGTATCTCAGAAAAACTTTGAGTTTAAAAAGGTCTTCCCCGGGAAAGTAGATCTCCAGGGGGTGAGGATAGCTTTGGGCAACGGGTGGATTGGCTGGGCAGAGGAAAGGGGGAGGTTTTTGGAGGGAAATCAGTCAAGGAGAGTGAAGCCGGACAGAGCAGACCTGGAATGTCTAGGACTAGGCGTTGGGACTACAACCATGAGTAGGGGTTGACCACGGCACGATGAAGGCGGGTGACTGGAGATAGAATGTGGGGTGCGAGGAGTAGATGTGGGAAATAGTAATTCGCTTTGTGTCTTCTCATGTTATCGGGCAGTTTCTAAAAACTGCAAATCAAACGAATTACTAAAAACACTTATTTTTCGCCTTTGCCTCTTTATCTTTTGAGATGACCCACCTTCCCATTTTCAGCTGTGACCCGAAGAACCAACGACTTGCAGTCTCGTCAAGTGCCAGAGTTTCCACAACGGTATCTTTGCGATGCACCACACGGATGCATCATGGTACAGGGGTAGCTGATGGCAAACCCGAAAGAGGAGTTTTAGACTGTTTTGAAAAGTGTAGACGCTGGGATAAGTGTGTGAGGTCCCAAGGGCGGTACTTTAAAGGGAACTAAGGCGCCATTGTTATAGGTATAGTATTTCTTCGTTAATATTTAATGGCTGGACACTTCCCGGACTGACCCCCTATTGATATTTTACTAAGCTTGACTTAGAACGGCACAAGCCCACAAGTGTACTGCTCTGCAAGACTGGCTAGTGATCGATTACCCGTTGGTGATGCACCCAGGATTTGTATATTGAATTTCGTAAAGTTTGGTCGATTCAGATCTATCCAGTATTGGATTCCAGCGAATTATCGCGGGGAGTTAATCGATTTAATTTCTCCCTTCCGTCAAGGATTTGTTCGTCTAAAATTTCTCTGCGCAATCATCTTGAATTCTTATTAAATTGAAGTGCCTCTCCTCTCACGCTAAGCCGAATGTGTGAGATTTAATTATCTTCTTGGGATCAGAACAAATTTCCTTCCAGATATATTTTGAATCGAAATGTATTGAAGAGTGCTGGCTGACACAATTCTCTCCTGAATTGAGACTTTGATCTTTCCAGCGTTTACATTCTGTACATATTCAGAATATACAGCCATCTTTATGATTCTGACGACTACAGTTTGTCCGAAGTATCTGAAGTTTTTAAATTAAATATTGGAATTTTTCTATGAATAATTCATCCAACTATCTTCATTTTATTGACTCAATTATTTTTGTCATTTCTTAAGTATATTTACAAATATTCGATTAGCATCGACCTTAAAATTTACATATTTTAATGAATATTTATTTTTTGGTGGAATCACTTTCTCTTTTAAACATACAAAACATTTCTATTTTCTAAAGTTTTGAGAAGGGTCATTAATATTCAAATGGTTCTTCGGACGATTGAACTCATTCTTGTTGTTTGTGTTGTAAAACACGACGTTTCGGCCGATCCATTCTTCGGGCTTCTTCAGGTGTAAAATCCGAGTGTGATGGGGGTAAACATAAGGATTTTGCACCTGAAGAAGCCCGAAGAATGGATCGGCTGACACGGCGTGTTTACAACACAGACAACAAGAAGGAGTTCAATCGTCCGAACAACAATTTGAATAGTTTAATTGTTCTAAACATATTACGTCGATGATATTACGTTTTAGCTGATATGCTCTCGGGCATTCCAGTTGGTGTCTGCAAGTCTGATCAGTAATGGAGTCATTATTCGAGGGATTATTCGAACTTGTATCCCTATAATCTGTTTTGATCACTAAGCTTTAGTTTGTTGGCTCTCCATCATTCCTTATTGTCGAAAGATCTAAGTCGACATCCAGTCATTATGTCATAAATTAATTGAATCAGTATGGTCGTCATTATGTTTTGATTATACAAGTTCTGTTCGGAAAGTATTGAATATCTCGAAAACCAGTTGCAGGGCCTTAATGTAAATTGGCAACCCATCAGAGGTTTTTGGGTTTGCGTGAAACGGAACTTTCCTGTGGGTTACTCAGTTGTCAGGCATGAGCTTGTGTACCGTGTGACTGTCGCATTCATAATGACCCAGTGAATCATTTTTCACATCGGAGGGTATTTTGGCAAAATATCGCATCACGCAGATCTGTCAGCAACCCCATTCCCAAAGACATTTCAGAATGGGGACGAGATTGAAGAGAACGTGGCGAGGCAGCTGATTGCATTCCCGAAAGAGGAATTTGAAGACTGCTTGGTAAAGTAGATGGGACACTTGTATAGGTGTGTGAGATCCCAATCTGAGTACTTTAAGTGGGCTAAGGCGTCATTGCCATAGGTAGGCTATTTTTTCGTTAATAATACATGGCTGAATATTTTCTGGACAGACCCCGTAATTGAATGAAGAGAGTCCACTCTGGGATGCTGGGTGCTCAGGGACGAGGTATGCTCTATTCGCGCAGTGACTATCAGGGTGACCAGACACGACTGATCCAAGCCAAGACACTGAGAAGCAAAGCAACAAAAGAATGCGAGGAGATAACTGTTTTTTTAAATCTATCTATCTTGCTAGCTAGCTAGCTATGAAATAAAGAAAGAGGTGTTCTTTGGAATTTAGTCAAGGTAAGATTGCTTAAATAATGTCCAGTAGGTCAATGAATAAATTTATAATCTCTTTGATTACATTTGAAGAGTCCGGACTTACCGTGTAAGGAGATTACTGCCAAAATATTAGTTCATTGAAATTGATACGGAATAAATAAAGGTTCTGTTGTTTAAATAACATTCGGTAGGTCAGTGTATACATTTCTATTCCTGTAAACTATTCCTGTAAACAATACTGCGTTGATTATGCTTAGGATTTATTCAACAGAATTTCAGCCGATCAGTGCTTTTATTTTCACAGACAGAGGTAAATATCTCTAAAGAGGCATCTTCTCAAATTTCAAACCTTTCGGTCATCATTCGAACGAGTTACCACGACGCTGTACCAAGCTGAGTAGGAGAAGGCGAGAAAGGAAGCAAAAACAGACAGTAAACAGATGACGCGACTTGCATCTGATCGCTTGCAGCGTCTAATTAAATTCAGTTCAGAAAAAAAATCGGAAATTCGCCGGACAAAAGCCTGTTTGAGGCGCCGTTCATTGAAATTGATAGGAAATAAAGAAATAGGTATTCATTAGGATTAAGTCATGGTTTTAGTACTTAGATAATGTCTTGTAGGTCATGGGATACATTTCTATTCCTGTAAACAATGCTGCTTGAGAACATCTGCTTGTACAGGCTAGGACAGTTCCTTATATAATATGCGTTCATTGAAATTGATAGGGAATAAAGAAAAATGTATTCATTAAGATTTAGTAAAAGTTTCGGTGCTTATATTTGCTAGACTTCTTAGACATCCTTGGCTTTATAAATGTCTAAAAATCAAAGCAACATAACCATCATTGGTGTTTTTGTCGCTGACGGTATCAACAGATATAATAAGTGAAAACGCGAACCGTGCAATAAAGGTTCTGGACAAAACGGCCGCCTAACCCTAGATATTTCCCTTAAAATTTCTCTCCAACCTTCGTTCCCCTTTGTTTTCACGTGCAATTTTGTTGATAGGAATACTTAAAAATGACCCTTTGTAAAGATTCTTTAGGAAAATGGAATTTACAGAGTTCTGGCTGAAACGTCTCCAAACAATATCCAGAAATCGATAGGATGGAAATCAAATTGCTGCTACATTCCACACCTATGTGAGTCTGGATTATAACATATTCTAAAAGATAATTCAAAAATCGTTTTTCGACTACAAATCTCTGTAACAGACAAACAATGCCAATATAAATCTGAGTTCGATTGTTAGACAAGGATTGGTAAGTTTGTAACAAAACAAACAGTGTAAAATTTCACATTAATTTTATCTTTATACTCGGTATATTTCGATTGAAAATAAGTAGGTCTCAGTAAACATGTAAATAAAAAGTGGTCACCAATGGTAAAAGGTTAAATAACACTGCACTAGTATGCGTTGAAGGGATACGTACGTTTGCTGATAACTTTAAACATCATTTTGTTATTTACCCTGAAAATCCCTTTATTCGTTTCGATTGTTTAACCTTCCCTTTAAAACAACCCATAATGAGAAGTAACTATTTCAACACCTAGCCACCAATTCGCATAACAGTGCATACTGAAACAGTATCTAACTCTACTGATAAATAGAACCACCATAGCCTCTTATTTCGTTCCCTGTAGTATCTAATTTCCAGTTCAAGACAATATATTTGTATAGATATGTGCGGTGGTTTCGCATTCTTCCTGAAGTCAGAAATTAGGACTCGGGTGAAAAGACACGCATGGTGATCTGCCGTTCGAGCGCTGAGTCGCCGGAGAAAAGACCAATCAAGCGAAATAACTCAAGACTCTGGCGTCAGGCTGTCTCTAATTTGGAACGACAGAGGATATATTTCAGTAGTAGCCAGACTTCAGTGATGAACGGGTCGCTGTGTTCGCCTGCAGGTGAGGAGAAAATGAGTAGTGTAGGAATGCTATTCTCGTGGGTTTTTATTTCTCATCATGAGAAGATACGTCTTCAGTGTTCACCTCGACAGGGCACTAAGCTGACAGAGTTTAGTTGTTTTTGGAGACAGGTTGTTTTTTCGGGGGAAAGGCTAACGTCCGGGTTGCCTACACCGACACACAGTGAAGCGGAATTAATAATAGTGGAAGCGTAGAGACGAAAGGTAGAGATTTGTTGTTCTAAGGACTCTCTTAGTCCGGGGGCCAGGAGGGGCTACCGTGCACCCCCCTCCCCATGATTCTACTTTTCAAGTACCAAAATGTTCCTTAGGATGTTCTCTTTCAGAAAAAAGATGTTCCCAAGAAAAAAGTTGGGAAGAACTACCTCATTTGCACAAAACAAAATGGTCGCCAGCATACACCAGCAAAACGGAATTCCATATCTCGTCTCCCACTTGACATATCTGAGTACTTTAAAAGGCTATATCATGGGTTTCAGACATGAGGAATTCAAAAATCCACTTTATTTTACCCTATTATTTTACCTAATTTATAGGTATTTCAGGATTTTACAAGGAAGTGCCTGTATACTTTATAGACAAAATTGTGCATATAGTTAATGAAGGAAATATATACATATATATATATATCGTTGGAAAGGGAATCTCCTCAGCTTTACAACGGTGTATGTTGTCAATTTGTAGCTATTGGGCTTAAAGAGTTACAGCTTAAAACGTGAAGCTAAGTATTCAGCATCTTACGAAGAAAACTTCAAGTACACAGTCCAAAGTCTATGGATCCTAGAATTAATTTTTGATTAAAGTATAGATATATATATATCGTTAGAAAGAAGATTTTATCAGCTTCCAAACGGTGCATGTTCCCAATTTGTATCTGTTTGGCTATCTGTAAAAACGGACTATCTGTAAAAACGGACACAATTGTACGTAAATGTGTGTTTCCCATAAGCCTATGCTGCTTTGTCTTCCCTTTGTACCGTTCGTTGTCTTTACACATACACGTTGTTCGCACATACATTTCTGTTGTATCGAAATGTGAATATAATTGTACGTAAATATGTGTTTCCCATAAGCCTAAGCTGCTTTGTTTTCCCTTTGTACCGTTCGTTGTCTTTACACATACACGTTGTTCGCACATACATGTTGTCCATATATACGCGTGCGTGCGTGTGTGTGCGCTTGCGCTAGCGTGTGCGTGCGCTTGCGTTAGCGCGTGCACGCACATCATCATTTAGCGGTATTTGTCTCCTCTTTTGTCGATTTCTTAACTTCGCTATTTCGGTTTACCTCGTATTAAAAATAAAGGTACCTACGCCATGACAATTAGTAAGTAATACCCTTCCTGCAGATTCGTTCTATAGTGTACATTGAAGCAGTATTTACTTAGGTTGATAGCCTCTTATTTCGTTCATGCCAGTTACTAACTCCTCACCCGGAACTGTGGTGAAAGTGAAAAATTAAAACCTCCCAACCAAAAGGAAAGAAAGAAAACAATGTTTATTGACATATTTTGCAACTGAAAATAAATTATGTATAAATAAATGTAGCTGAATCTTGTCTCCAGGTATAGAGAGACTCTCAGATTCATACAGAATATTATTAGCTTGTTTCACATGAAATGTTTTTCTTTTCGATTTACATCACCTACTTATATGATTCGCTACGTGATTGGTAATATTTTCTGTCTGTACCATTTTCATTTGTCAGGGGAGATAACTATTAAACGTTAATCAAAGAGTAATGTCCTTACTTATTTATTTTATTTTATTTTTTGAAAATGCGTAAATAATCTGGGTTCACTGTGGTTGAACATAAACAAGAAAATATAGAGCAACATAATTGTTTTGGACATTTTAAGTACTGTGCAATTGCAAAATTATTCAAATACAGAAATATGTATTTCGCTATTATTGGAGGTTTTTGATCCCTTAATAGCAATGGCTATAGCTGTTGCTACCATAAAAATGCGAGTACAGCTAACACTACTACAATGCGATTTGTTCAGCGTTGGTCCAATAGGGTTAGTGTTGTATAGTGGGATGACAGTCTTGAACTTGGCGAAAAAACGAAGACTCGAAAAACTTCTTTATAAAAATATCCGGATATATTTTTTATTTCATATGAATACATTGTCAGTGGCAGAGAATGAAGAGTGGGAGAGAGGTAACGTGAGCCGACCTGTTCCCAACAGGGACACCGGTCTCGTGCCTTCCAGCCCAGCCTAGGCGGTCTGCCTCTCTGGCTGCCTCTGCTTTGTCTCGGATCTGTCCGTCTCCGTCCTTGTCTCCCTTCTGAGCTGACGGCCTGTGTCTTCTTTTATCAGGTTTGAACGCCCACGCTTGTGTGTTAAACATCCTGTTTTCGGACACCCACGCATATGCATATTTCCTAAGGTGACCGGGGTCACTTCCACTTCCGCCCAGGTGTTGGCCCGGAAATGATCTCCCGTGGCAGTATATCATAACATTAGTTCAGGAAATATGGATACCAATAATGAATGTTGAGGGTGGTCCAAAGCTGTTCTTAATGGTGGTGAAAAAACATCGACAACAGTGGTCAACGACACACAAACAACAGTTCAAGCATTTTGTGGAAACTTCAGGACTTCAACAGCGACCTCATCATGTCATAGCTTGGCAACAGCAAAGGTTAAACAGTAGGGAAAATTGTTCTCACATGAACTGAATGAAATGCTCCATGACAGTGTCACACCCCACCTCTCAGCTGATTCTGGCTAAGCTCAAAGAATTAGAATATGTCCAGTAGGTCAATGAATAAATTTATAATATCTTTGATTACATTTGAAGAGTCCGGTATTGCAGCATCCATTCATATTTCTGGCAATGCTCTACTGATTATCGTCTTTTCTAGCATTTTGAACTTCATATCCATAGTAAATATTCAATAACAGGAATCCATAATTCATTCTTATAGTGGATTTGTGACCACTAACACTAAAGCATTTTATAGAGATGGCATATATAGGATCATTGGAAAATGGTTATCGCTTCAAATCAATCATATTTTGATTAACTATTTACCATTTTTGTTGTTTATATCATCGTTCATCTTAGTATTTAAAGAACGACATTTCATATGTACCAAACTAAAAGATAAGGCTAAAATTAGTCTTTAGGTAAATAGAGACTGTCAGATTACTACAGAATATTATTTAAGTATAATGTTATTTTTAAATAAATTATATCCACGATTTATAAAAGAAAAAAACATGAATATCTCAAATAGGTGAAAACCTAACGTGATATTTTCTTAGTCTGCGATAAAACATTTGATTTATTTATTTTACACTTCACCCACCAAAAAGTTAATGACCTTTTTCATTCGTTCGAATTGTGATATCTACCATGAATCGTATGTTCAAATGTTAAAGGTTTTAGAATTGATCAATATTTAGATAACATCGCGTCTTTCTTATTTTATTGATTGAAGACGATGTGCCTTGGGTTGAGGAAGGATGCCTTTAAAGTTTGCAACGTTCGAAAGGAGAGGGAAATAATATCATTTTTTAAAAATAAAATAAAGAAAACTCTATTCGATGCATTTTCTTTTTAATACGCAACGAAGATCCGTGGAACTTTTCGACGAGTCTTTGAAGAATTCAAATGGCAAAATCGTGTTGCAAATAAAAAAAATCAGATCAGAAGAAGGAAACGATTTTTTTTCATTTTGAAACCTGTTGTTTTGTTTAAACTGTTTTGAATTCTTCCTCTAACCTTTAGAAATAGGTTTCCTCTTAAGACCACGATTGATTAATTACAGTGCTAGAACACATGGAAAGATAATGTCATTTTCATGCTAATAGAAGGCATATATGTTCGTGTTATTGTCAAAGAAATGTTGGTTCAAAGAAAAACTTCCCTGTTTTTAGAAAATAAATTCTAATTTATTATAACGCAATTTATGCGACAAAAATGATAGAATGCACTCAGAGAGCGCATATCTCTGCCAATGCCATATACTAACTAAAGCCTGAATGAAAATCAGTTCATATATAGCTACAATCCAGGGGGTTGGTAACTGTATAAGTTGACAAACATGAATGAATACATATAAATATATTGAAAAAATGAAAAAGATATCTCTCAAAAATTCCTGGATCTACCCTAAAATTAAATCAACTGTTTTTTTAGCGCATGGCCCACTTTTGCACACAATGTCATTGAACTTCCTTAAGAACGTTTGGAAATATTGTGTTGACAAACAAACATGAGTGAATACATATACTTCTTCCAACTTTATTGACAGAGGTAGATTTCTTGAGAATTATTAATTAGCATATACACTCGCTGTTTCATCTACAACCGTAGGCCAGCTGATTCGTACAGTCGGAGAAATCACGATCGTTTAGATATTTGGTCACAAGGAAACAAAAGCGGAAACATTTATAAGTACCCTACCCTCTGGCAGAAATAGCTGCGTGTGTCTCGTTGACCGGAATTTCGAAAGCTGATTTTCAAGGCAGACTGGCTGTCAACACTTGGGAAACTGACAAGACACAAACTTCCTATCCGAATTTCCCCCAAATTCAGCCTTATTAATCTTAGCAAATGTAGTAGAGACTTCCTAGAAAAAGTTTTCGTAAGCCGAAATGGCGTAAAACGAAGAAGCTGTTATCATTATCTTAGCATTCCCAGACACCAAAAATGGTCACGATGGTATGTTAGCCTGGGTGGTGGAAGGTACAGGAGACTAGGGTGTAGGAGAGAAAGAAGGAATGTTTTTTCGCTTTTTGTCTTTTTTACAAAAGCGAAAAAATGGCGCAAAGTGAACTTTCGAAAATCTGTACATCATTGTGATAATAATAAAGATTGTTATATGAATATTTATCAAGCTTAGCTTAGTATATTTGCTACGCTTATCTTCGTAATCATCATCATCATCAGCCTTTTAGCGTCCGTCGTTGGACATAGACCTTCCCCAAGATTCGGAAGATCTCTCTATCGCAGGCGTCCAAATAGTCGCACCATCTTATTTGCTGCCGGGAGCAGTTTCACATATGATTTCTGTGGATCCATATTGTGAGCCTTGATGTCCTGCCCATTGCCATTTTAGTTTTCTAATGGATTCTATGATATCTCTGACTCCTGTTTTTCTTTAATATATTGTGCTCTCTTGTGATTTCTCTATGTGATGTTAAGCATGTTCCTCTCTTGTGCACGTTGCATGGTTCTTATTATGAAATCTGAAAAAAACAAAGTGAAGACAGCAAAAGACACACAACGGCAACCATCGATAGAACTCTCGAAAGAGGTAAGTCTTCAAAGCTATCAAACGAACTCTTAGTACAGGAAGCCAACAGTTCGAAGATTTCCCAGAAGTTACTCTGTGGGAGGTGAATCATGTCACCAAACAGTCAAAAGGGGAAAGGCACCTAGACCAGATAGCATCACGCATCACCATAAAAAGGCTGGTAAAGTAATCACTAAGAAACTAGCTAAACTATTCAACGAATGTATTAAAGAGAGTAAAGTATCAGAAGATTGGAATACCACAATCATCATGCTACTATATAAAAAAAGGGAACCCAAAAGATATAAGTAACTACAGACCAATTAGCCTGCTCAACAGCATGTACAAACCTTTTACCAAAGAGATCACCAACCGAAGCACCAAGACATGAGATGAAAACCAACCACGGGAACAGGTTGGCTTCAGAAGTAGTTATTCGACCATTGACCATCTCTATTCATTGAATCAACTAAAAGAGACAGCAGCAGAATACAAAATGCCACTCGCGGTAGCATTGTTGATTTTTAAAAAAAGCATAGCTTAGTTTGGCACAAAGCCACTATAGTGGGGGCCCCCTTATATTCTTGGGCTAACGGTTTTGCGCTAATGCCTTCGATAATTTATTTTTTTAAAGATGTCTCAATAATTGGCCATAGAAAAAAACAATCAACAAAAAACACGATATTTTAGGCAGATAATTTATTGCTATATTTATTTTTATTTTTATTGTCTTTTCTTTTTTGGTTGCGCCTCTCTGTGCAGATGAGTTACAAGCTGTGTCCAGTGCGTAATGGGATGTCTTTTTAATGTTGTTTTTTTTATTTCGTTTTTGGAAGCTACATTGATTATTTATTTATTTACCCTCCCCCCTACCCTCCTATCGGTCATTCTCCTCATCAGCCTCGTTTTTGGCGCCTTCGTCGGTGGCACTGGGTGGACATGTATAGGGAAAAGGGGCGTAGATGATAAGTGAGGTCCACGTCTTAGACTGGAGACGCCGGTTCAGCTTCGATCCATTCAGACACAGAGAGGAATATTTCAGGGAAGTGGCGAAGGAGAACGTGAAGATTTACCAATGGTAGAAATGTGGACACTGACTAAGAAGCAAATTCAATAGAAAAAAAGAAAAAAACATAGCATATA
>VCCN01004682.1:11702-27224 GCA_006491835.1 Architeuthis dux
ACTTGAAAAATCAATTGGAACAAATAGTTTTATTACAGAAAAAAATGTTGACAAATATTGTGTAAACAGTGTTGCAGGTTTTGAACAATCTGTTCTTTTTCTTGTTTGTTATGTTACTATGTTTTCCTCTTCATGCATCCCCTTGTCTTACTCCTTACTTAGTAATAACATTCAATGATTATATAACTTGAACTGCATCCACCGTCTGTTTTTCGTAAATATTCTGAACCTTTCAATCTATGGAACCAAATCATTATCAAAACTTTATCACACTGTAAATTTTTTACATTTGTAGATATAGCTCAGTGGGTAGAGAAAAGGACTAGATACTAAAATTCTGTTGTGGATTTAACTTTGATTATTTCAAGTTTAACATTGAAAAAGAGAGGAGTGATTTCAAAATATGGCAAATGATTCCTCATTGACCAAATTAGGATTAATGCAGAATTTTTACCGGATATAAACACATGGTCCATCAAAATCTGTTCACTCAGTAATGCTCTTTTTTATGTAATAAAGATTAGAGATGTATTAGAGTATATTACAAACTTGATGATAAATGTAAATGCAAATAAGTGACTAAATAAGACACAGGCTTTTTATTGAGCTATCCAAGTTAATATATCTTTGCTTGTTTTCACAACCATTGCATCTGGTGAAAATCTTGCCTTGTTCCTGAAAATGGTTATTCGGCTAGGTTTAATAATTTCATTAGTTAAATGGAATTTGTTTATCATAAAAGCTTTTATGAATAATTACTTTTAACTTAAGTTGTTAATAGTTTACTTAATGATTTGAAATTCTTTTCCAGATAACAAACAATGGGTACACACACCTGAAGCTCTCTTGCAAGGACATATTGTTTATAATGTAAAGGTAGGCTTATTTTGTTCTCTTTTATTAGAGCTATGAAAACTTTTTTCCCCCCGCAGCTCAATATTTTATTTGAGCTAATTTGCTCTTAACTTTTGGCTAAAAATAGATGTAACATTCAGGAATACAAGTTGATGATTTTAAAATTAAATATAATAAACATTATTCTATGTAAATTTAAAATAGACTTCTTGAGCAATTGACAAAAGAATAGAATGAAAATCCTTTACGTTTTATGGGAGATGAATTGATGATGGAGCCTTATTTTTTTTTTACTGAAATTGATCAATCTCTATACTTAATATTAAATAATGTCAGCTAGACAAATGTTCATACTAATTTATTTTTTTGTTTGCTGCTATGAGTTAGTAAATGTCAAATTGAATACTGTTGTCGCTTTTACTGTTATCGCTTTTACTGTTATTGAACAATGTTGAGTCTTCAGAAGGCAACTTCTCGAGGTACGGCTACAGAAGATAAAAATGTGCTGTCACAAATATCGCTTGTTTATTCTTTGTCGAGAGAGAGAGAGAGAGAGAGAGAGAGAGAGACCCTTATTTTTATTACACAAAATGATACTGGGGCAAGCAGTAAGAAGATGCGTGAATTACAAGCTAAGCCCTGGGTGGATGTGACTGTCCTTCTCTGTTTCTCCTCTCAGCTCTCTAGGCTGGTCTGCCCAAATAAATAGTGTTCCTTCTATTTCTCCTGTCTTAATTTGGCCTTCCCTTGATCAGAGGCCACAATGAGAATATAGCATTATTGTTCCATCCGACACTTCATATTGTAACATTTGCCCCTTTGCAACGAAAAATATATACTTGTATATATTTTGTGTTCTTCTATCTATTACTTTTTATGGTTGTTTCATATTTTCTTTTTATATAGCGAATCGGGTAGCCCATCAATCTGCATTTCGGGATGCACAAATATCTATACATTTATCAGATAAAATATTTCAAATAAGCATAAAACAATTTTAAACGGACAAATGACATTTCTGAAACATACAAATTAAAAAATACAGCGAGAATTCATCCCTAAAAGAAAATGAAAGACAGAAATTGGATCCATTTAGTGATGAGGTCTTTGAGAAAAGTCTATCAGAGTAATTTTGATGATCATCTGATAACAAAAGTATCAACAAGTCAAACATAGAAGAGGCATGAATCTGAGGTGTTTTTTTCTTTCCTTGATGCAAAGTAATTTTTGTTTGAGTCCCTATTCAAAACTTTGTATTTGAGTCATTTCCCAAGTTCCCATTTCCATGGAACTTCTTTTTTCTTTCTTATCATGGACCCACCTTAAATTAAAAGAATTTTAAAGACTGGCCTATAATTTGGAAAATCAAAGTCACTGTCAGATATATTTTGGCTTACATCCACACTTGTGAATTCGAAAACTTAAAACAAACACAGACTACATATTCTCTCCTTATCATTCGGTTTCTTTAGGGATGCATTGCTGAGAAATGTAGAAAAATCACAGGCTTATAGCTACCACAATGATATTTTTTAGTATCCGAAAGGAAATATTTTTGCTGGGTATAATTTGCTGAGTCAGTCCCACAAGTTACTATTAAACAAGGAATTTGTTTAATCGTTTTTAATAGTCCTGATATATCAATTAGACTAACTGGTGTAACTCTCAGTTCTAGTTTATCATTAATCCTGTTGGAATTTGGGTTTGATAGTCCTAACTAATGTACTTATTTATCCTTAATACTTTTTCACTATCCAATACGAATGAGTAACTATGCCTATCAGTCATTGTTAGTGATTTCAACACTATTAAGTTACGCTGCAGAGTCTAGTATTCTCTGCATTACTGCTCTCTTTAGCAGTGGTACTGCGCATTCCTTATCAGGATTTTCCTGCTGTTTTCAATCTCCTAATTCCGGCTGCAAATCATCATTCACTGCCTTATCATCCTCTGAATCACTATTGCTCATAGCTGCAGCCAAGGTAGCTTGTCGTATTGGCCTACATCTGTCTTCTGGGATATTCCCATTCATCAATCTTTGTACTCAAAGATCAACGACTTGAGTGTTTGTGATTGCCTTGTGAGCTCATCTTTCTTTGAAACTGTCCATGTCTTTTCCATGTAATACTACATCATTCTCAGTTATAAACTAATTTGAATGGTGTACATTTTGTTGTCATTTTTATTGCTGCTAAGTTTGATTCAGATGTATGTCCCAAGAACACTCATTATTGGTTACTCATTTTGCTAAGATGTAACACAGTGTCTGTCGGTTGAAGAAAAAAACATCTAAAAGTAATATGAAATAATTTAATAATTGTGAGTGATTAGATTTTAACATGAAGGGTAGAAAGAATTAAGAAATTGCTTTTTTCAATTTTGAAAAATTTGTATTTTTTGTGGAAATTCGAGAAATATTTTGTTTTATCAGTCAAATTGTTCCCACGCGAAAAATAATTAATTTGAGGAAGAGGTGACCTGAAAGGGGTCATCCTCACACATGGTAGCTGTTGACAGACAGGTGTTGGAGGTTTTTTTGCCTGACGGCTCAAACAATGAAATATTTTGGATACTAGATTATTGTGGATATTTTTCAGCTTTGATAGAAAATGGCCGTTGACCATTTTTTCAGGCGTGACTGATGAGTGAGAACCGGGCAACATTGAGTTGGCTCAGAAGAAAAAAATTTTTGCAAAAGTTTCAGTTAGTTTGATTGATCGTTAAAATTGACATGAACAGATACCCTGCCCTATTAATTTAGCGAATTAATGGGTGGATCAAAAAGTTGTTTTTTTCATTCAAAACTGTAATAAATAACCCAAGATATTAGAAAAAGATCAGTGTTCTCCCTGAATGCTCACTGCTGTGTACAGTTGCTGCCAAAATTTCCTGCCTCTTCTTTCTAATTTAAAATCTGCTAAGATCAACTGACCGACCAAAAGACACTGTGCTGTGAAGGAGAACCAACTCAGCATTGTATCTTCACAAATAAATAGCTTGTTTTAGGTTTTAAACAGGCGTCTAAACTTTTTTTCTTCCTATCAACTTGATAATAATAGTATAGTGACTGCTTCCTCACTCACCCCTAAAAAGCTGATTTCTCAAGGGAGATAATTATTAAATGCTAATGATAAAGTAGTTTTGCTTCTTTTTTTTTTTATTTATCTCCAAATACGTAAGATATTTGGGTGCAATCGGGCCTTTAAATTCAATATTCATTCTGGTCATTTCATATTGTATTACTTCTCTCTCAAAGGGTGACAGGGTTGTCTAGTTTACACTAATGTTAAACAAAAGTGAGTAGTTTTTCAAGATTTATGATAGTACTTTATATCATTATGTTCCTTGGTAGCGACATTCATAGTACAGTATATCCTGGTGGAACCACTCACCTTGCTCCACCAAATACACTCCTTGAATTTATCAACAAGAGCATCAAGGGATGATAGCCTACTGCCCATTTTACTGTACTTCTTCACCATAGTGTCAACCAGCTCCGCACTAGCTTAATGATATACAACTGACCTAGTTTTGTTGTTAGGCACTGACATGCAGTAAAGTTTAGCCTAAAAATATTTCTTCAAAGTTATAAGATATATTTATCTTACTGGTGTTTTCAAACATCTGAATTGTCTCACATTTTTAGGAAATCTGTAATAGTTGCAACAATGACTCTCTGATCAATGATTGCAATCAGGAACAAAAAACATTGAACCATAGCTGCTTTTTGCAGTGAAAAATTGATAAATTGACTATACTGTCCTGTACTGACAATCTGCAAAAAAGCAAGATTTTCCCTATTAAAAATAAGTATTAAAATTTTTATGTTTGGAACCGGAAGTCAGTGATGATGTCAGCATTTTACCCCTCTCTTACAAGTTTGGAAATATTTGTAAATCAGTTGTATGTGTAGGAAAAAAATGGTCCTGCTGGATTTGGATGTTAAAACCGATATTTTTTTTTTCATTTTTATGAGTTGTAATTGTAAAATTTGTGCACTGCGAAATTGAATTTCAAAACTTGTTGTCATAGAAACACCTGGGTTGTCGGTTGGGGGTGAAGAAATTAGTGTAAGTAAAATAAATATTTTTTGTGTTTATTTATCTTATTTATACGTGAACAAGCACTAAATTAGCGAGCAACATTTTGTCCACTTTTTAGCGTGTTTCTTTTTAGTGTCTTTTTGGCGTTTTTGTCCATTTTCTTCTTTTTTTTTTTTTGTGTACTGAAGATTTGAAGATGGCTCCTTTTTAAGAGATTCATTACAAATTGCTATATTATAAAATAAATAAGTTTATTTCCTATTTGATTTGATATTCACAAATTTATTATAGCTGAACTGTTTTGTTTTGGATATACATGTAAGTCAGGTTACTCACCATACATCATATTAATACAGTGCGTACCAAATTATTATGAAAATCCATTTTTCCCTCCTTAATTCTTCTACAGTGGGAGAATTTAAATATTTTTTACACAAGTATTCGCATTGCATTATTATGTAATGACTAAATATATAACCTAAATGTACAGGTGGTGAAGAATACAAGGTATTTTTGCAATTCCTCAATTTTTATTGTGCCAAATTATTAAGCATGGGTAGAAAAACACAGTAAGACACCAATTATATATTGATTAAATCATTAAATGGCACACAATTAGAATGGAGAAAGTTTAAACAAGCTAAACAACTCATATACATGAAATACTGAAGCCTATCAATTAACAACATGCAATTTTGAAAACAAAAACTCTGATTCAAATTCTTTACTTTGAAATGTAAGATCCTGGCCCACGAATCACAAATATTAGTATCTCATCCATTGAGTTTGTTAAATTTTGAATTTCTTCAGCTGTAATAGCTTCTGCTTGTCACAAGTCTTCTTTTTAGTAGGTAGTCAACCGTTGCATGTGCACTGTATGAAGGGGTGTTGTCTTGCATGGAAATAAGTTTTGTACATAGGCCAAGAGACTTGTTCATAAACCAAGGCTGAAAATTGTCCATCAAAAATTCAATATATGCCTGGGAAGTTATTTTTACTCATCTGGTAAATGCCATGGTCCAACCAACACGTCTCCAATTCCAGCTCAAAACATAACTCCTCTGTCGCCTTGTTGCTGCCTTAGTCATACGTGATGCTGCGCTTCCAATGCAACCCATCCTGCACTCTATCTGGCCCATCAAGAGTAACTCGCCACTCGTCAGTATAAAGAACAACATTGAAGTCAGTTTTCAAATACTTTCTACCCATTCCAGACATTTCACCTTGTGTCTGGGCTTCAAAGGTGGTCAATCAGGCTTGACACATTTTGCAACATAGCAGACAATTTGGCATCGAGATGATTTGGACACTAATCTGCTCAGGGCTGTTTTTCTTTTTGACAATACGCTTAATTCAAGACACTTCCTGCTGTGTTATTATCCTGGACTTGCCCTTATCTAATCTTCTACACAATACATCAGTGTCTTCAACATATTTCTTCACTGTTCGATGGTCCCTGTTAAGCATTTTTGCTATTTTAAGGGCTGCACTGCCTTTTCCAAGCCGTGTGATGATAGAATTCTTGTCAGCCTGCAATAAATCACTTATGACATAATTTAATAATTTTGCTGTGGTTACCTGATAATTTGGTACGGAGAATGTGTTCGTTTTTGCTATGTTGGCACAGGTTGGTGTTGCCAATGTTTGTGTTAAATTATTTTTTTCCATCTTTCATAAAACTAAATTTACAACCCTTTTGCATTAAAACAATATGCCAATTAAAATATAAAAACAAAAATTCAGTTGCTGGTATGCAAATAGGCAAAGCTTACAAGTGCTCTGTTTTATTTTAAATTATCTGAATAGAAAAATGTGATAAGATTTTTAAGTAAGACTTTGTATATTCAAAGCAATAAATAAAAGTTTTTTTCTTTTCACAAAAATTCCTGAAATACAAAAATATTTTCACCTTTATAATTGGTTTGTAAAAACAAGTTTTTAAAATGTTTATTATAAAATTATTGGTCTTAGTCTGAGATTAACTGCTAACATTAAACAAAAATAGTAGCCATTTCATTATTAATGTGATCTGATTAAAGCCAAACTTTTACTGGCTTTTATATTTAAACAAAAATTGAAAGTTGAAAATTTGTTCTGGTCTGTATTATAAGGAAAATCTATCCTAAATAACTCTAAAATAAGTGTTTTTGTAAATTTCAAATTTCAGCATCATAAGTTTTGAGAATGATCATGTCAGTAAGCAGGACTTTGTGTTATATATCTGCCAAGAAATAGATTAGTGAATTGTAACCTTGGCCTCTCAGATTATAGATTAGTGCATTTATGTATGCCTCTTCTTAAAGGTTAAAATGATTGTTTCAACTATGGCTTGAGTTTAATTCCATCCTGAATGCAAAGGTCATTCCACTTCCCAGTGATAGTGTCTGCTAAATTCATTTGATTCTAGTTTCAGTTCTTTTGAGTCTGTTGAAAGCTCTTAATATTCTATAAAATAAGAGAGACTAAGAAAAATAAAACAAGCTTTAATAAGGTCTTTTTTTTCTTAATAGCAGTTTATTTTAAATATCTCAGTTATATCTTTAGCTAGTTAAACAATCATTACCCGGAAGAAAATAGCATTTCTAATAATCACACGAGTTAAAAGTATCATTGGTGCTGAGAAGCCTACATTAGTTCTGTCTTGTTTATAAAAAAAATAATCAAGAAATTTAGATTCATGCACATTTTTATCATATCTTTATTATATATTGAAATTTGGATGTCTGTTTCTGTGTGCACGACCACAGCAAAGAATTAGATAAAAGTACACAGCTTTCATCTTCTACCACTTTGATCTTTTCCGACAAGAATATCTCTAACCGTCAATCTTCTTGCAGCACTTATTATATATGGTAACAATATCCACCCCAAACAGTTTGCAGAATCTCCTAAGTTGCATAATAATTATTTTGTAAGGACCATAATTATTTTTTAATTTTGTAAATTTTCTACATATATACAAATAATATAATCATAATATATTGGTTTATGGAGTTATTATAAATTAACATATATCTTAAAAGGATTAAATTGATAATTAACAGGTAATCCCAGCACAACATCCAAGTTGAAAGAAAGAAGAATAAGAACCAACAAGACTGCCTCCCCCCTGTGTTGTACACTTATCTCTCTGTCATCCTAGACTTTACTACCCACTCCAACTCTTTGGACAGTGATACAAGGTTATATAGAGCAATACATTGGTTTGGTGAGATCAAAGGTGCCGACACGTGACTGAGGCAGTCTGCTGGCGTTGTCAGTTTCATATTCATAGTTTGGAGCAGTTGATTACGGGAACGGGTTTTGCAGAACCAGAAGGGAAAAAAAGGGATGTAAATTTTCATGTATAAATGTTTTTGGACTGTTGTCCTCATCTTGGTTCATCTTCTGAACACAACATTTCTTCAGGTGGGTGTCATGGGTGGTGATGTTTTGGAAAGCTGAGACGGGAGGTTGTCGCCGTCAGAGCCTGAGGACAGAATATCCCCATTCCGCTGGCTAATTTTGGTTGGAAGCACAACTGCTTAGGTCAGAACAATGTTGTTGACCGTTTTCATAAATATGTCTGTGTCCGAAGTTGGTGCCACGGGCGCATCTTTTTAAAGGGACATTTGGACCTTAATGAAAAATTAAAACTTCAACCAGATCTGTATTTGGTTGCGACTAGCATAAACGCCTGATGAAGTTAAAGACGATATTTCATAATTTTTAAAATACTAACAGGGATTCCTGGCATTGCCGAGGGATAACATTATTTATTCATCTAGTTTCGAACTTCTTCCATCTTTCATTGTTTTTACTCCTGCAGCAGGCTGATGCAGTACCCCTGAAAATTTTTAATTAGTGGCCAGAGGAATTTGAAATCGAATTATTGAAGGAACTGGATTAGTGATGGTCTACTGTACATAAATTATTACAACTTCAGTAAAGTTACTATTTTATTTAACAGAAAACTAAACACAGAGACAAGTGTATGAGGGAAGATCCATTTCTTCTGCTCTAATGGTTGAGTAATATGTTCTTTTTAACCTCTAATACTGCTTGCTTTGAGGTCTATGTGTTCAATCAAAGTGTTGTCCCTACCTAATCATTCAAGTTATGCTGTTATGCTGCACCACTTGGATATCATGAAATTAAATTTCCTCTAGTTGCAAAAATAATGTTTATATCTCATCTTTAGATGATCATTCTTTGGTCCTTAGGTTTCTGGTCTTTCAGCTTTCTTTATGATTCTTATTTGGATCCCAATAATTGACCAAAAATCAACATCTTTGATACTTTCTAACTAAAAAAAATGTTAATGATCTTAGTATTTTTTCAAACATTTTACTTGAAGTTTGGCATTTGCTAAAGGGAAGATTTCTTCAATAGAGGAGATAATCAGATGTGTGTCATGTTTATGTGTCAACTTATCCACTAGAATTTCCATTCCATATCAATTTTCTAATATATTTGAAATAACTCTCTATAGAAAAAAGTCTCTAGCCAAACATGGCATACTATTTTCTCAGTCAGTTATGCATTTTATGATATATCAATGATTCATTGGTGCTAAGGAAACTAAAGTTGTCCTTAATTCAACAAAATGCTGAAAAATTACAACTACAGGTTCATAATTCAGTTTTCCACTGGGTCACAAGTGTAACATTGTGACCCCTAGGGTGTTCGGTTGCTTCCACTTCAGGCCAGCTGACGAAGGCTATGATTGAAACGTCTTCAATGCACAGGGGTGCTGGTTACAAATACAGGAACAATGAATGTTCTAAATAATGAGAAAACAGCAGTCTCACAAAAAGGTTTATTGATAACAGGATTATAGATTCAAGTTAACCCTTCCCGTTAACTTAAGAACCATGACTGGTCAGGCGATTTCAGCAAATGTATGCTCTATGATTGTGTAGCAGCAAGAAAAACAGGGCTCGTCTTATACAGTTAAAACTATCTTTGGACTTTGGTCACCCACATCAGGTCAGGGTTTCTAACTTCAGCTTCATACTTTGTCAGGGAATTAATTGGTCAACTTCAAGCCGGAATCTTCTAAGTCGGGTCGTCGCTGGGAGGTGCATAGAGGCAGCACGGTCGTGTCGCTATCTACTGTTGAACTGACTAAAGGGCCAATTTTCGGGCCTATTTATCAGCGACTTTTGAACAGGGGGAGTTGTAGAGGGGATAATATTCAGTCTGGGTAATTAATTTAACCCCTCTGCAATTTTGCAGAATCAACAAAACTGTCTGTTTTTATTTGTACCACACAATTTGATTGGCTGATGACCTCACACCAATATCAAAAGGGTGTTTCCATTTCTTTATGTGACATGACAGACAGATCAGAGGGGCTTATCGCAGCCAGCTCCATATTACTAAGCGGGGACCACTGTACTCTCTAGGTCTGTTTATGTGACTAATACTTCTGTTGATATTCCAAAATAAAAAAAACGAACTCCTTAACTTTCCAGTTTCAAGTGCCCTCCTAGACTGACTGACTTCTGCACATTGCAACTTTTCCTCTAGTTTATCTTCACAAAAGATCTCTCATACAAGTCTGTGTGTTTACATAGATATGAAACCAGATGGTCAGTCTATTTGTTCATTAGCCTGGAAATAATGTTTTGTTTCATTCTTAGAAAAATTTATTTATTTCTAACCGAAGTGTCTTTGTCGCCTTGCTAAGAATTCTCTGCTGACGACATTTTCTGTCCAAAAACACGGACTAACAACTAGATTTATCGTTTTAATTGTTATTAACTGATCAGGGAGCGATTTGGGTGGTCTAATTCTTGATACCAGATGGCCCCGCATTCTTAGTCAAAATGTGAGTTTAGAAAAAACCTAGCATCATCCATCAATTTGGTCTGTCAAAACAACTTAAGTGTATTTCAATTTTTGTATTGCCCTATCTTTCAGATTCCATCATTCTTAGCTCCATTTACTTCTTAATTCTAACTAAAAAAAAATTTATTTGGTAAGAAAGGTTTTCTTTCGAATTCTTAACTCCAGTAGTCCTAACTGACTTGTAAAATTCAAAATGCTCAAACTTTCCTGTTGTGACCTTGTAGAATTAATTCATGAAGTTAACCTTCTCCTGATCAATCGTGGTATTTACATTATGCTGTCCAATGATGCTGATGTAAAGAAGGTAGCTTTGAAATTGCACAAATTGAAAACAATAATTAAAGACTTCTTTTCAGGCTGGATTTCAACCTTTGGTGCTCCTAAAAAGTTGTCAGACAATGGTTGTGAATTAAACAACAATGAGATGCATCAGTTAGGTGAAGCATTTAATATAAAAATAATGACCATGTACACTGTAAGTCCCTGGAGTAATGGTGTTTGCAAACGACTGTGTGCAGTAATTAGTAATATGATTAGTAAGATACTTGCTGATACTTTGTGTGATATTGATGTTGCACTTTCTTGGGCCATGACTGCTCATAATGCTTTGTCAAATTTCTCTGGATTTTTACCTAAACAGTTAGTTTTCAGATTCAATCCTGCGGTTGCAGATGTCTTTCAAAGCCATCTCCCTGCATTGGAGCAAGTTTCTTCGTCAATCAGGATTATAGTCAGGTAGCTTAGCAGCAAACTTTGGCTGGATATGGACAATCTGGACAAAAGCACCAAACTTTTCCCACACATAGAACTGGCTACGTGGGTGGATTTGCTTGATTATATGGAGTTTATTTTGTCAGTATCTCTTCACTAAATCTCCCATATTTAGTGATATCATTTAGGTACAATCAACCCCCAAAAGGATAGCTTCCAAATTGATTAATATTCCATTATGAACAATAACAATGTACACTTGTCCTGTATCTTCCACTTCTTCATGTATATCATTGTCCTGCCAGTTTTTTTTATTTCATCTTCTTTAGCTGTGCAAATATCATCTGAGTTGAATATAACCCTTTCTACATCTTCATGAACAGTAGACCAATCACTTAGATCATTTAAATTAATCCAACCAACAGAACCATCGGAGTCATGCGGATTAGTATAGCAATTCCTATTTTTTCCCGTTGATTTTCCTGCTCTGCTTATAATTTTATTAGACACCAACTACCAGTATCAGAATTCACACCTTGTATTCGCTGACTTACACTGTCTTACTATGAGTGTTGGATCCACTTGAAGATTATTTTGATCATGAGAAACTATAGCTTCCTCTTCGCCTACATTCATCAACAGCAATTTTTTCAGAAATGTTGTCATTATCATCATCCACATCATCCTCTGGAGAGTAATGATGTTATGTAAAATCATTCTGCTGTTCATTACAATTCAAAACACCAGTCAGATTTAACGTTGGGATCTCTAACCAAGCAACAAATGTAAACGCAGATGTATATACCCCCATGGCGAACTAAGACTAATTTTTCATCACATCCAATTACTACACCAGGTCCATGCCATTCCTTATCATTTCTTTTATAGTAAGTCTCATCGCCATTTGTCAAAGTCTTAGCATGAGTACTTTAAATATTACTTCTTAACGCATGGTTTATTTTCTCACTGGATTCACAACAAAGAAATTCCTGTCTCGCTGCATGCATTGCATTCAAATTATCTCTAATAGCCAGGTAGCTATGGGTAAAATGGCAATGAGGCTTACTATAAATGTGATGGAAAATTAGTCTTAGTTCACCATGGAGGTATATACATCTGAGTTTAAATTTGTCGCTTGGTTAGAGATCCAAACGTTAATCATGATACCTATGTTAAATCTGACTGGTGTTTTGAATTGTAATGAACAGCAGAATGATTCTACATAACATCATTACTCTCCAGAGGATGATGTGGATGATGATTGATAATGACAACATTTCTGAAAAAATTGCTATTGATTATGTAGGCAAAGTGGAAGCTATAGTTTCTCATGATCAAAATAATCTTCAAGTGGATCCAACACTCATAGTAAGACAGTGTAGGTCAGCGAATACAAGGTGTGAATTCTGATACTGGTAGTTGGTGTCTAATAAAATTATAAGCAGAGCAGGAAAATCAACCAGAAAAAATAGGAATGGCTATACTAGTCCACATGACTCTGATGGTTCTGTTGGTTGGATTAATTTAAATGATCTAAGTGATTGGTCTATTTTTCATGAAGATGTTCAACTCTGATGATGATATATATTACTTATGCATCTCACATAGGCCAAACTCCTAAAAAAGGGTTTTAGGTGTGGTCAGATGCATAACCGAATATTAATCAATTTGGAAGCTCTCCTTTTGGGGGTTGATTGTACCTAAACGATATCACTAAATATGGGAGATTTAGTGAGGAGACCTGACAAAAAAACAACATATAATCAAGCGAATCCACCCATGTAGCCAGTTCTTGAATCGTTAGCCAGGGAGGATGTTATGAAAAATAGTTTTGATTTCCAAGGAAGACGCACATGCAGTGTGTCTTTCTTCAGGGAATCGGATTCAAAGCTGTGTCCTCACCAGCTGGGGAAAAATATTAGTTTGGTTTTTAACAAAACCAAACTAATATTTTTCCCATTGAAAAATCAAAGCCACATTCTTCCTTCAGGGTTGTAAACCCTTATTGATTGGAGAGGAAGAAAGAGTAAGGCTGCACATAGTGTGTAGTTGGTTGCCTATGCCTAATGGACAGTGGAAACTAGATGCATGGAGGTATATTGTACGTGTATTTTGCAACAAAAGAACTTGTTCTCTGATTACAATTAAGCATTTTTGTAGTGCCAGGATATTAAGAAATAAAGAAATCAGTAATTCAAGTCCCTCAGCTTTATTTTCATCGAAACCCACAGAATTTTATTGGAAAAATTGTCTTCATGTTGCGCTACCCTATTGCTTAAGTTACTGATCATGTCATCAATTAATCGAATTTAACTTTTATTCTATTTCTTGAAAATGTGATATTTACTTTCTAAAAAAGCAAAGTGGACTTTAGCTGTCAGGATGTGGCTGAGCCCAAATAGATAATCGGTTTTAGCACCCCTTCACAAAGAGAATATTTCAGCATTCAGAACTATAAATCTTTCACAATACTACCTTCCCATTTACTATCAAGAAGTACTTTTTTGATCTTTTTTCTTTCTCTAATCAAGTCAAAGATTTTATATTACAACTATAATGTATATCTTTGTGTGTGTGTGTGTGTGTGTGTGCACGCCTAATGTATATAAAATGTAATAATCTCAAAAGAAATCTACATTTGAGGTTTTGTCTGTGCGTATGTGTGTGTGTGTGTGTGTGTCTCTCTCTCTCTGCCATTATCTCATTGATTCAAGGAAAATATCAACATAGTTAACTGCTTAATTTTTTTTTTCCTTTTTGCATTTGGCTAATTTTTGATACTATAAAACTGTAAGACAAAGCTAAATGTCCCCCCCCCCACTCAAATCGTTCTGTTCATTAGGTTCCTTCTTTTCTTTGAACTTTCCACAATGAGAATGGAATTCATTTGTTGTTTTTCTTTTTGTGTTTTCCAATAAAGAGCCACCTTCTTTTGCTTCTACTTCCTTTTGCCGTATAATTTATATTCAAGTAGATATGCCACCTATGGAACATTCTTTTCATACATGGCATTAGTCCAGAATTGAGATGCTCATTCTCCGCAGTTGTTCTTGTAGTAGCAACAGTAAGAAAGTATGTATATTTCTGAGATAGAATCTCTTCTTTACTTGCATAATGTTTTTTATTAATTTATCCTGAAGTATTTTCAAGCATACCCAGATTTAAAATTGCCAGTCAACATTACTAGTATAAATGTTACTTTAGTGCTGGGATTGTTTTCTAGTGAAAAAAATGTCACTTTTCCCCTCTAGGTTCCTGTGTGACGTCATATTGGCAAGATATATTATCACCTGTTCCAGGACAAAGAAATTTCTTGTGAGATATCTCATCAGCCAGTTCCAGATGATTAAGCTTTTTTAAAGGCATGCATAATCTTGAAATAGATGAAATCTAATGCCTTTGGAGAAGATCAATGACATGAAGCAAAGTGGTGAACAAGGCATTATTTTGTGATAACCTTGTTTTAAAATTATCAGTTGAGCCTGAAATTCTTGCCAGAATTTATAGACATTTAATCAATTGCTTTAACCACAAACTATATAGCTGTATTTGTAATAATTCAAAAGCTCCAGGATTTTCCTAAGCCATAAGTAATCATTATTTATCATGTAAAAATGACCATATATTAAAGTTATTTTTCTTTTTTTCAGTTTCTTGGAGAATGTGAAGTTGAACAGCCTAAGGGAATTGACATTGTTAAAGATGCTATTCGAAAAATGAAGGTAATTCTTTTCTTTTTTTTTGTATCTTTCTCTGAATTATTATAATCATTGCAATAATTGTGGTGTAAGCAATATCATTGAACATATGAAAACTATATTTATAATCAATCAATGATTAAAGCCTAAATTTAAAGAAAAATGAAAATTGACTCAATTTTGGAAGAGTAAGTAGTATTTAGCATTGCCCCAGGATTTGAAGAGGGAATTATATACTAAATAGTTACCAGTGGATTTGTTGATTATCATTTTTTTAAAATATATATAAAAGAAAATATATACAGAGAATATTCATCATAAAGTTGAGAATAAGTCTTGCATCATATTTATGAATTTTCTTTCTTTTTTTTTTTTTTTTTTTT
>VCCN01004682.1:29326-44282 GCA_006491835.1 Architeuthis dux
ATATATGTGTGTATGTATATATATGTGTATATATATGTGTATTTATGTATGTATATGTATATGTATATATTGTGCTGGTGGTAAGGCGCTCACTGCATGTTCACATTTTCAAAGATATCACCTTTGCTCTCCGCTGTTTGGGCCTCGAGGTCCTTGCAATAGCAGAAACCCCTTCGTAATTTGCTGGATGTTGCCCTATTGTTGTTGTTGTGATGGAGCCCTCCATAACAGTCCAATCTTCCGGACCCCCAAAATGTAGATCTGCCACTGTGTTTTTGTTTGTTTGCTTATTTTTATATGATCTTTATTGCTGCTAAGCTCTGCTATTCTCATACAAACATCCTAGTTCCTTAGAACACTATTTCTCTATGTTTTTTTGTTTTCACTTCATCTGACCTCTCTTTACACAATTTTTGCTATTTAGTTGGACAACATTTTTAAAAAAATCTGATCTCCTTTTTCCTACTCCTCTCTCCCTTTACTTTTTATGTTTCTCTCTTCCTCCCTTCACTTTTCTTTTTCTCTCCATCTTCCCCCATCACCCTTCCTTATACTTTTCTTTCTCTTCAATTTATATTTTGTACATATTTGTTACTATGTTACTTGAGAAAAATGCTAATATTTCATTTATAACCCTATTTAAAAAAAATATTTTCAGTTCAACAAGCATATAAAGAAAGCTGAAGGTCAAAAACCCCTGAAAGTTGAATTAACCATATCTGCGGATGGCGTCACCATACAGGATCCAAAGACAAAAGTAAGAAAAATTATTCTCTTAAAAAAAGTTTTTTGTTGTCTTTTTCCCAGTCCCAGGCTTTTAGAATTGTTTTATTTCATAAAACCTGTTTTCTTTGTATCATGCATTTTTGTTAACTCATGATTTTAAAAAGATTTTCATCTTCCACTTGTACAGGGAGGTGGAGACGGCAATTGATGGCCTGGTGGGTCGCTTCTGTGACAGACAGGCCATGGAATTTGAGCATTTCCTTGCCATGACCACGATCCAACTCCTACAAGTTTTCCCCTCTTGCCTTCCCATTTTACTCTCCCGTGGTTTACTTGAGCAGTTTAACTCATCATTAATTCATAAAAAATAAAAGTGAAAAGGATAAAAGAAATTGTAACATATTTAAGTAATAAGTGAAAGAGCTTCAGTTGTTCAATCATTTAGAAATGCACAATTGTGGAAAACAGCGAATGATCAGCTTACTTTTTTGCCTTTCATTTTTATACACATTTCCTTTTCTTAATCCTTATGCCCCTTTTTTCTTTCAGATTATTCGGCACCAGAATCCCCTGCATCGCATCTCATACTGTGCAGATGACAAATCTGATAAACGCATGTTTACATTCATTGCAAAAGCAGCAGATTGCAACAAACACTTCTGTTATGTCTTTGATAGTGAAAAATGTGTAAGTATTTTAATATCTTTTAAAACTAGTAATAACTCATTGCTCTGCCAGCCACTTAAATCTTAATATATATTTTCTCACTGTTCTGCAAATGTTTCATGAATGAGGCCTTAACCAATTAGGCTACCAAAGCTATCATCATTAGGTAGAGTTCTCTCCTGACTTTATTTAATGCTGTATTGTTGACTATTTAGTAATAGTAATACTCTTAATTTGTTTATTTCACTTGTCTGCATTTCAATGGCTGAGGAATTGATCAGCTAAAAACATTGATAAAAAGCAACAAAAATAAAGGAAAACTATTCAAAATATTTATAATTGTGAAAAATGTCACAAGAGTGTTATTTCTTATTTAAAAGAATGTTTTCACCCTAGGAAATCTTTTGTAACCATTTTCTCTCCTTTCCAAAAATAATGGTTTGATTTCCTTCAGATTTGCTATGTATACTAAAACATTCTGGCTATGACTTTTTCTAACATCATTATTTTGATCATAAAAGTGACTTAGATCAGGAAAGAGGAAACTTTTTGTCTACAGAAGTAAAATAGGCACTAATTTTAGATGACCTTTAGCAGTAGCACATGAAGGATAAAGAAATGAAAATAGATTTGAGTTTGAGAATAGACATTTAGGTTTAATATCTGCATAAATAATATAGGACATTATTATTTAAATGCAAAGTATAGGAGAGTAATAATATAATTTTTAAAAAAAATGTAAATAGACTAACAAATGCCTATACCCAGCAATAGCATTTTTCTTTTTGATGCATATCCATACAAAGATACATTGGGGAAAGATATATGCACTTATAACTTGGTCACGTATAAGTGTACCTTGCATTCCACAAAAAATATCATAAATGTATCCATCAATGAAACTTTTGTGGAAGTGGGATTACATATTTGGTCATGAAATATGTTGTTGAAAGATAATACATTTTACAAATGATATCACAGTTTTTTCATTACTTCAGAAAACCTTTGTGGTTTCAATGCATATGTATTTACATTTTGATATTTAACTAGATTGAATTTTAAATTCAGTGAGATACTTAACAGTAAACAACACTTTCATGAACTTTTAGGCTGATATAAAAGTTCCCAGTGCAATTTTTTGCACAATATTTGGGAAATCTTTGTGTCTTTGAAGTTTATTCAGCTCTTTATTGCTTTTCCATATTTTGTAAGAATTGTTTGGGGAGGGAAAGTGATAATTTTACTTTATTTTGATAAAACCATGGTTGAATATAAATTGTGAAAGAATGGAAGGGAGCAAACTCTCGAGTCATGATAATGAGTTAAGTCCCTTGAAAGAACGGAAGAATGTAAACAGTGGAAGATATGGTGAAGTTTCGTTATGTCCGTGAGTTGAAGGTTTTGGCGAGCGAAGGACAAAGAAAGGTTCTGTAAGATCTTGTTTCCCCGAGATTTTGAATTCGGCGCCGAGACAGAGGGAGAGGAGTAGCAGTAGCAGTGACAGCAGCAGCGGTGGTAGGACCGGGTGGCTGTGAACAGAGGACCGAGCGGCGGTGAGGAAGTCGGAGGCACGAAAGCTGCTACCAGCTCCCAGCCTAGGCAGGTTGTTTAAATCCGATGAAGGGAGACACATAGGCTTCTTCGTCTTTTCTTCTTTTTGCTTTCCCCAAAAGGCTGTGGACCAAAAATCAACATTCCGAAACCCCACTAGTGATTTTCTTCAGACAAGGACTCTTTTTCTCTCCCCGGAGTATTTCTTGTTTTATAGTTGATAAAAACTACATATTGCCCACAAAATCCCTGAGTTTGTCTTGTTTGTTTACCCTGTGTTTATTCAGTACAAAACATTTATTTTGATATATCGTCCTTTTAATCCGTTTTTTGTGTCTCGGTGCATGATTTGCTGTTTGACCTTGGCCCCTTGAATACCGCGACAGGCGCATTACGCTTCAAAGAATAGTGCGCTGTGACACATTGGTTGAATAAAAATTGCACATTAGACACTGTTTACTTTTCATGATTAATCTGAGGGAAAAGTGCAACAGAAGCTTGGTAATGGATCACTGAGGATTATGGTAATGATGGAGTAGCTGCAAGCATGTGTCAGGAATGGTTTGCAAAGTTTTTTAAAAGATTTGCTCTTGAAGATCTCATAACTTGAAAACTAATGAATTGGAACTTTTAAAGAAAAATGCGGCATAAACATGTGAACTTGCAAAAAATTAGAGGTGAATTGGTCAGCTGTAGTATATCATTTACAAGATTCAGAAAATGGGTTTCTCATGAACTTCTGGAATTGAACATTGGTCAGTTTTTAAACTCTATTCTTTCTCTACTTGCTCAACACAGAAAAGTCCAGGATGGCCTTCAACATCTCAACCTAAATGGAATCTACTGAGAAAAAGAAGTTCTGTTTGGTATGCTGGAATCTAGACAAATTGTTATTGCGCAGTGAGAGGTTGTCTCATTTGAATGAAGCATTGGAACAGAAAAGACCTTTACAATGATTGCAAATGGTCTTGAAGCTGCGATTATGAAAAGAGTTTTTCCACATGCAGCATATTCTATAGATCTATCATTCTCAGAATATCACTTGTTTTGCTCCATGCAACACTCTTTGTCTGGTCAGCACATCCAAAGATTTCAAGATATGGAAAAATTCTTTGAAGAGATCATTGAATCAAAACCAGAATTGTTCTTTCAAGATGGAATACCCAATTCCCTGAAAGGTGGTGTAAAGTCAAAGAAAGCCATGGAAAATACTTTGATGACTGAATAATGATCCTATGAATTCATATGAATAAAAGGTTGTTTTTTTTCGAAATGCTGGAAACTTGATGTAAAGAGAAATATAGAGAAAAATTGGTGATTTGGGGATCATTTTTATTTGACTTGCAAATTAGCATTGCTTTATTATTATTGATAAAAATAGATTATTTCCTTACAGAAATTGTTGTAATAATGAACCACACCCTTTTTTGATAATTCAGCTATAGAACAAAGACGTGCTCTACTGCTACAAATACCTATTTCATCATCAGTTTGTAAAAATCTGATTGGTCAGAAAGTTCATTCAGTTTTAGTCACTAGGAGCATTTAGTTTTAACTGATTTCATTCATCATTTTTTATTGTATTATGACAGCTGTCAAATTAGCCTTCATTTTAAAAAGATTTGTCAATATTAGCATTTTTTTGTGTTTATTGATTATTGAAGAATGGAAGAAAATAAGTAACATTTTTAGCATGTTATGCTTTTTTATTTAATGATACAGTAGGCCTCAAAGGTGAAATGAAACTAGGCAAAAACTGAAGTTTGAGAAATAAAATAATTGGTACCGGTCAAGATGGAAATTCGAACCTGGAATGTGTTTACTAGTAAGATTGAGTAATACTCATCAATTCCTCGTCCCTCCAATTCCCAGCTGTATGAATAAATGGGTTTGCACCTATCGCATAGACCATGTGTTTCATTATCCACACAAAACTGCTGAAGTTGTGGAGAAGACCACCCTAAGACAACAATACTGTTAGGGCCATAAAGAATCCAAAATGTCATTTTGGTCAAGTGTTGTCCCAAAATAGTAAGTAAGGGTTTTCTGAGGAGGGCTTATAAGAGAAATTAGGAGAAAGGACCACAGTTTAGCTAAGATCAGATCACCTCCCGGGTTTTCCACACGTGTTTCATCCATTGGTGTGGCAAACTGATTCTTCAAATTCTGGTGCAAGTTGAACTTCTATGAGAATAGAATCAATGTGTGTTTGAAGTCTCTGGATTTATTGGAAGGAAGAGTCTCTATCGTGCATTGCTGATGTAAAACCAAACTCCTTCAGGGACCCTGAATCTTCTATCATTCAAAGAAGCTTATAGAATAGAAGTTAGTTGTGGAAACGAAATAACATTCATCCACATATTATTGGTATACACTGGCAATAAACCTTACACCTGAATGAAAAGTGTTGGTGATTCTTTCTATCTTTTTTATCCCTTGTTAGCAGACAATCGATGCAACACATAAAAACCCATGGCACAATGGACAACTGTGTGACACAACACCTTTCTCTAGATCGATTTGAAGAATTTAGAACTCTATTGTACCCTACCACTCCCTATTCCTCTTCATGTTGTGGTCCAAAAATAGTAGGATAGGGTGGTGGCATAGATTTTGGAAGAAGGAGAGTGTAAGGAAAAAGATTGAGGAGGAGTGGTAAAGCAGAGAAAGAATGAAAAAAAAAAGGTGTAACAGAGGGCTGTGGTCATGATCTATTTTCCGAAAGGTAAAAATGTGACTTGGACGCAGAAAAAGATATCTACAGTTCATGGAGAAGGTACTGTGAATGATTGAATGTGCAAAGTTTTGTGTGGGAGGTTTCTTGCTAACGGTTGGTTAGACCAGTTGATGTTGATAGTTCTCCAATCAAGACATAACTTGAGACTAATCAACATTATATGATGTGGGAGATGATCAACATGCTCAAAATATCCAAGTCCGGCATTGACAATCATTTGCACCAGCTTGGTTTTGTTAGTTGCTTTGATGTGTGGTTTCCGCATCAGTTAAGTAAAGAAAAAAAACAAAACTGGAATGTATTTAAACTTTCACCAATCATAGTGTACAGGGAGTTAATTCTGAAAGAACCTAAAACGGTCACTATCTCAAAAGAATATACATATTATTTATTAAATTGAAACGAAACCTTGTCTAATAGTGTTTATTATTTATTTACAAATTGCCAATAATCCTTCCTGTCAGCCTTGATCAGAGTTTTCTCACTTTACATGAAAAATTGACGATTATGCATTTGAAAACGTTGTTCCTCTTCACCATCAGTTTGTGAATTTTCCTTTCAAGTTCATCCACTGTTTTTTGGTTGAAACAGAATGCAAACACCTCCCTTTTGATCAGTGCATGGGCATTTTATATAGGTTGGCATTGCGGAATATTTTTGGATTATCCTTCTTCGGTATCACAACAATTTGTTTGGATTCAATGTAAGCAAGGACCGTTTTTGCATAATGGCAACTAGCTTTTTCCAGCCAGAACACATAACTGTCCACTATTATTTATTAATTTATACAATGTCTGGTTGATGGTGAGTTCCTGGTAATGCTTATTTACTGTTCAAATGACAGTTTTTCCTTTTTATAGCTTGCTGATTTTTGGTGTCCAATTTCTCAGGTCTTGAATTGTTCAGACGTTCACATTTCTCATACATTTTAACAGCTCAAGACATGGTACTTTTGTGAAAAGCAACATTTTTGAGTCGCTCACAAAGCTCAGTGATACTACAAAAGTTAGTCAAAATTACTTTTTGCATATTTTTTTTTTATTAATAATACAAAAATCTAGGAGCTAACAAGTTATTGCATTCTGGTCCTCCATACATTTTAAATATATCTAATTAAAAAATTAATTCTATTAAAAAAACTAATTCCTTTGTCCAATAACACAATGAAAGCTCTATGATTGAAGATCTGAAGCATCAGCGGATGACAAAACTGTTGGAAGCACCATTCTTCACTCTGCAGTTTGATAAGACCACTGACATTAAGAATGATGCACAACACATTGTGTATTGTCAATTCCTGGATCAAAGCTTGGGAAAAAATTGTGGAGCATTATCTTTTTTGCTTGCCAGTCGTACAGCAAAGTACAGGTGAAATGATTTTCTCCAAGCTGGACGAATTCATGGAAAATGAAAATATATCTTTGAGCAAATGTGTTGCTGTGACTACAAAAGTGCAGCAGCCATGATGGGAAAACATAAGGGGGGCAGCGTTCACATCAAAGAAAAATCCCAGAATTGTACTTTTTACATTGCTGTTTATATCTTTAAGCACTGATTGTCAGGAAACTGAACATTTGTCGCAATTATTAGAAAAATGAACTGGAAGAATTGTTGCAAGATCTGGTGAAAATTGTCAATTCTATTTACCCCACAAGCAAAATAATGTTGGCTATCTTCAGAGCTATGCAAGAATATGTCTGCAGATCACATGATTCTCCTTCTACATTCTGAGGCTCGATTATTTTTTACTGACCAAAATGATGTGAAAGCAATGCATTTCAACGATGATTTATGGCTAGCTAAATTGTGTTACATGACTTCTGTTTTTGAGCATTTGAATCAGCTCAACTTTTTCACTTCAAGGTAAAGGAGGTAACATCTTCGATGTCCTTGAGGAAAATAGAGGCCATGAAAATGAATATCACCAAATGGCATAGTAACATTCATAAAGGCAATTGTGAGTGGGAAGAAAAACCCTGATCTGGAAAAAAACACTGAAGGACATTATTTCTGACCATCTAGAAATGTTTAAACATATTTTCCTAAGAAGCATCTACTGGAATTGGAAAATCAGATGTGGATAGTTAATCCTTTTATCATCAGCCACATCCACTAAGATTTGGGGGAAATGTCAAAAGTCTTAATGGAGCTTCATTATAACATCACTCAAAAATCATCTTTTGAGATGTACTCCTACTATGGAGACTACTGGGTTAGATTTACTTGCTTTCACTGAATACAAATTGATTGCCCTGAAGGCCCTTCAACCACTAGTAATGATAACAGCTTTCTTGTCAGAACAAGGATTTTTGACCTTGATTAAATTGAAAACCAAGAAACGTTTTTTTTTTTTTTTTTTCATTATTGCGAGTTGCGTTGGTGAAGGAAATAGTACCTCGGTTTAAGGAGCTTATCACAGAAATACAGGAACATCCTAGGCATCGATGATAAGAAAGAAATTTTATTTTATTTTATGTAAACTAGAAAAGTTTAATGATTTTTTTTCAGTTCTGTACATATTTTTATGATCTTCAAAAAGTTGAATAAAATAATCACTTAACAAACGGTCATGTGACATATATAGAATTATATAGCGAATCATACATTATATAGTCTCCATAGTAGGAATACATGTCAAAATCTTGTTACGGGCACGGTCAGGGGTTAACAACATTTTGTGAGAAAGACTCAAGTGTGAACTACTCTGAAAAAGTTTTAAAAATACTGCATTAGACAACATATTTCTTTGGCAACCAGGAAAAATTTGTTACAGCTTGGTTGGGAAGCCTGGACTCTTCTGCTGTATTTGACAGGTATTGCACTTTGGGATTAGTATTTAATCCGTTTTTTCTCTTAATGAAAAAAATTCAATGGAAGACTTCAAAAGGTATGTAGAGCAATTGTTTGCTGAGAAAAATTATGGTTGGAATTATGAAGTTATCTGAAAGATTGCAGAAGACTGGAACAAAACGATAAATATATTGAAATGGTTCTTCGGACGGTTGAACTCCTTCTTGTTATTTGTGTTATAAACACGTTTCGGCCGATCCATTCTTCGGCCTTCTTCATGTGTAAAATCCGAGTGTGATGGGTTAAACAGAAATTATGCTTAAAGGGGGTAGCCCTTATAGCACATGGCCCTGGTGTTTCTGTATCTTTGTTCTGTCGGGTTTGGATTTGTTGAGAAGTGGAAGCCACATCGGGTTGAAATCCGGGCTTGTCTGTCTAATGCATTTAGTCGACATTTTGATGTGAGCTGCCTCTTTGATTTTTTTCTGCTTCCAACAACGTTCTCTGTCGATAATCTGGACTTCCTCCCAAAGAGGAAGATGCTCTCCATTCTCTCTCCAGATGTGGTCAGCCATAGCCAATTTATCTATCTCGTCCCTGATTATGGCCTTCTTGTGTTCATCAAGTCTGACCTTGAGGGGGCGTCCCATTTCTCCAGTGTAGATGATATCACATTTACAAGGAATGACGTAAACACAGTTGTTCACCAGTTTGGGGTCCCAAGTTGGAGCAACCTTACTTAGCAGACAACAGAGAGTTTGAGAACATCTGAAGATGACTTTGATGTTGAATTTTGTGTAGATCTTCTGGAGACGTTCGCCAACGCCTTTTAAGGTAGGGTAATATAATCATGGGAAGGGGAGCTTTGGGTGAGAGACTGTTAGTAGTAGCAGCAGCGGAAGCAGTTGTACATTTCCTGGTAATAGAGTGGGGCGGGTATCCGTTTCTTTCGATTTTACATCTGAAGAAGGCCGAAGGATGGATTGGCTGAAACGTTGTGTTTATAACACAAATAACAAGGAGTTCAACCGTCCGAAGAATCATTTCAATATTAATGACCCTTCTCAAAACTATAGAAGATAAATATATTGTTCAATAAAGTTAATGTCAAAATCAAAATTTTGTCTTTTATTTTTACTTAATAAACCAAATAAACTTTTTGTTACACAATAAATTCACTAGGAAATTTTTAAAAAATACAACTGACATACTCTAGGACAATTCTGGAGAAAACCTAACCCAAACATCTATTAATTTCTATTATCTTCCCTTTTATTTCCATTATGTTAATTATCAAAATTTATTATTTACTGATATTGCCAAATTATGCTTTCAGGCTGAAGAGATCACTTTGACTGTAGGCCAAGCATTTGATCTTGCCTATCGAAGATTTATGGAGACCACTGGTAGAGACATAGATGTACGCAAACAATTTTTGTTGTTACACAAGAAGGTTAGTATTAAAATATGTCTTTGTTGTCCTGTTTCCATTAAATGCAGAAACCTTGATGTTTGTGTCTTATGGAAATGATCATAATGAAAATTCATTTGAATGCTTCTTAGCATTCTTGTGATGTTGTTCTTCTTGACTTATTCCCAACTGACAGGAAAAAAACTCTAAAATATGGCCTTTGATTTTAGTTTCAGCTTTGATCAGAAATCATCCTAGCAGCAGAAAGCTGTTTAATGATTCTACATTTCTTACACAATGTTAACATTGAGCTCAATTTGTTGGTGTACATGAATTTATGATAATGTGTGCCAAAGCGAAATATTTCTTTTTTGATACTCTTCTGACAACCTGTAATTCTTGATTTAATTCACGTAATATTCAGTGGTTATGGAAACATTTAAAAGAAAAAAAATCTTTCCTTCATTTACTCAACACTTATTTTCTTATTGTAAAATATTATAGTAGTGAATCTTTCTTGTTTCCATTTTCCTCCTTTTTGATATCTGCCTTTTTGCAAATATGTTGTTGGTGAATAGTTTACTGTAACGATATTGATCCTCTAATCACCTTTGTTTCAGTTCAGAAAAACATTTAAGAATCACAAATAATCGTATCAATTGGCATTTTCATAATTGCATTATTCAGTGTTTGTAAAAACTATCATACTCTTATACATCTAAAAAAAAAAGCTCTGGACATGCAAGTCAAAGAAATCTAATTAAAAAGCACTGAAAGAATGAGGTAGACTATATAAATTATGAGCATTGCTTCATTTTCTAAATTTAAAATGTACCTTTTTACAAATAATGCTCAGTTTATTCATTGATCTCATTTAATAAAATTCAGACAAGAACATTCAGTTTATTTAAATAACTTATTTCTCACTTTAAACATAAAATAAGAAATTAAGTTCAAATAAATTAACAAATGCCAAAGCTTTTTCTTCAATTTTAAATAATTTTCCAATCTCTGTATCCCTTTTATCTAATCCCTTTTATCCATGAGTCATTGTGTATTTCAGGTGAATACTTTACAGCAAGAAAATGAAATTCTAAAGAAAAGGATTGTCAGTTTAGAGAAGATGAAGGACAAATCTGAGGTGGAAACTTATAAGAATTCCAACAATGTAAGAAACTTCTTGGATTATTTTCTTGTTTTAAAATGTATTTTTATATTTTTCCATTCAATTTTTATTGTAGTTTTACTTTATATTTTTTTTGTTTTTTTTATTGTGTCTATACAATTCATCAAATTGACAGTATATTTCATAGTATTAGAAAATAAACAAATATTCATTGATAGTATTCCTGTAGAAAAGTCTTTGGGTTTGAAAACATTTTGTCTTGTCATTGTGTTTAAATGTTTGAAAATATAAAAGCATTGCTTTTGTCAGATTATATCAACTTCTCTAACATTGAAATTCATTATTCTCTCTAGCTAAAATAGTTTTGTTTCATGCCACTCTTTTCCCAAATTATATGATTTTGGATACTGTGTATCCTTCATTTTTTTCATTATTTTACAAAATGATCTAATTAATCCATCTTCATTTTTATTTGTCATACAGTTTAATAGGAATTATTGCCACTTAAAATCAAGCTTGCTATCATAATTCTCAAAGTTCCTGTACCTAATATTTTTTTAACATTTCTTTGTCAGTTAATTTTGTTAACAGAATAGGCTAAAAGGAAGAATAAAAATAGAGACAGGACAGTATTAGGAACTGAATCAGAGATTTGACCAGCCAAAACTTAGTAAACTGTTAGTCAAGAGAAAGTAGGAGATATCAACCATTGAGTAATGACTTAGTTTCTTGGAGCCAGAATAAACCTTGGAAAAGTAGATAGGAAACATCTATTGAAAAGTTATCTGAATATTGTACTTGGACCAGAGAAAAGTTACTTACACTCAGATCCTGAAGGTTTTGTTATGAAATTTCATAAAACCTCATTCTTCTGATTTCTAAATAAGGCTTGACCAGTGCATTGTGACTACATAAGAAATATGACTTCCTTATTTTCTCGTTGGAAAACATGCTTGACAAGCAGTAAACACATGGTTCTTGAGATTATTATGCAGAGGAGAAGGAAAATGTTATTTTCTTGAATTTCAAGACTGGAGAGGGATTAATCATCAACATGTTTTTGTTTTTTTGTCAATTGGTCAACCAATTAATTAATGGCAGCCCCAGGTCAGAAATGGAATCGCCTGTGAGTGAGATGGTTTATGAAAGACAGTCCGTATATGTTTAGGAATGCTAATGCAAAATATTCAGATGAGTGGTGCCTAGTATTGGCTGGACAAATGACAAGTGTCAACATCGCTATCAATTCTCACTGTTGATGCAAATAAATATCCTTCTAGTGAAAATTCCACACTCAATTATTAACCATTGAACTTTTCTTTTAAAGCTAATAGCATTTCAGAGTACATGCTTTAATATTTGAATAAAAGTGTATATGGGTTTTACACAAGTGATTCCAATTTCAAAGTTATTCCTTCCCTACCTCCTCATCTAAGAAAAACATTGCTAAGCATAACGAAGACAACTAGATACTTGTAAAGTCTACAGATCACGTAGGCCAAGTTTGCTGCCATGTTAACTTAGTGATAATGGTTGAAGCATCAAAAGGTACAATACAAGGAGTTGTGGAGGCCTACATTTATAAACAGATGTACATAAACCTGTGTGTGCATTATATATTTGATTCCTTTACACATATGAATTTATAATTAGCTTAATTTCTTGGGTTCCAACATTTTACTTCATCTTGGTTTTCATCTGTATAAATGAACAAATGCAATTTTACCCAGTTTCTCTGCTATTTTCTCTTTGTCTATCTGCTAATGCTCTCATCTCCAATCCTCTGGCCTACAGATCTGTGATTTGACCACAGTGGCAACTGTGACCACAGTTGATACTACCGAAGTAGCAGCAGATGATGCCATCTCAAGTCCTACTCCAGGTGGTGCCACACTTTCCTCATCCTCTTCTTCTGCATCTACTATTGCAGTGTCTGAGCTCCTCTCCATACCACTACTACCATCACCAAGCCAAGAGGTAACCATTCAACCCACTTTACCTTACTTTTTATCTCTTTCTGTTTAGTACCACATGTCAAACCATTTTATTCTTTTCCATAATCTGTGACCCTTCCTGAAATGAGAATCACCTTTGTTCACATCAAATTAGAGTATATAATTACAAGGCTTTTTTTATTTTGTAGTCATTTATATATTTTTAATCCATGATGTCTTTCCACTTGTAAAGGATATATAAAACTTTATTTTTCCTCCCAAATGAATTAATTTTGTTATACTTCATAATATTTTTGGTATTCCTGTTCATCTAGATGTACAATCAATTGTGACACGACAACACTCTACAGGCCTGTAAAGGGATTACTATTAAAGTGCTGTAAGAACGAGATATTTATAGGGTCACCAATAAATCCAATAGAAGAAAACAAACAGGAAGAATGGAGATATAAGGTCTAATCTCAGTCTTTATCAACATGTGCAAACTTGTTGAAATATCATTTTTTGCGAACTCTCGTTTAATGCCTTGAGTATGATCGTTGCCCTATTGCAACAACAGACATGTATTCTAAGACAGCAATTTACAAATCTAGTACTTTAACGCAATTGCTAGCTCTAAATGTTGTCGTTAGAAAGTAAGGCTTTTTATTGATGCATAATTTAACATCTGTTACAATTGAAATTTTAGGGCTTTATTATGCTTGTTTACATTTCTGTTAAGACAACTAATGGCTGCCAGCCCATATGCAAATCAGGTGACCTTTTACTTTTTTCAAAATTACAGGTGATGCAACATTTTTGTTTAACATAAGAAAGCTTTAAATGAGTTTATAAGGTCTTATGAATATTTCAGTACATCATGTAATAAATTCTGAAAAGATTCAGCACTCAAAGGCTGTTTTTGTTTTAAACCTGCTCAGACATCTCAACCAGTCCTGTTTCCTGCACTTTAACTGGAACCCTTGATTTCTTTGCCTGCATCAATGAGCTACATAGTCAGAACCCTAGCTCATTTAATGTATCGACTGAAAGAAACATCTATTGATGTGCTCTCCACAATAATCTCAAAGATTAACCAAAGCAGGATAAAAATAGTAAAAAGGAATCTGATAATCTATAAAAGAAGCATCATTGTATTGTAAAAATGTGATTATTTCACAACAACCTTCTTCTTTTTCTTTTTTTTTCTTTCAATTTTTTAAAACCCCTATTAATAGGCAAATGGCTAGTCTAATGATAATCAAATCATATTGAGATAAATATCTTCAACTTAGTGACCAAATTGATTTCTAAGAAAAATAAATATCTTAAATTAGTATATATTTTTCATTTTTTAATTTGTTGATGAACTCTGGTTTGATGTTTGTTTGAGTAATGCAGTTCTTTACATGCATTTTACCTGTTAATCTGCTGCTACTTGTGTGATTGGTTTTGGCACCACACCATGGAGAAGTGGTTAGCAAACTAGTTTTGCAAACAATTACTAATCTAGTGAGTTCAACCTCACTGGCTGCCCTACATTTGTAAGCTTAGTTAATACCTACGCTATGGATCATTCTATAATGCATCATTGATTCAACAAATAAAAGTTTTAAACTAAAAATGGACAAATATTTTCAAGTAACTCCAATAAATCCCACTTTACCATCTATGACATGCAATATCTTCAGTTTTATAAAAAAATAATTTTATGTCAACCGCACATACTAAACTCTACATTTTGTCATATCTTATTATAAATGTTAGCAATCTTTTGGAATAGACCACCATGCTGTTTTCAGCTGTTAAAAACATTGGCGATATCTTCTCTGGAAGGATAGATATGCATAAATTTATAATTATATTTTGTGTGCAGTTGTCAGTCGCACTGTCACAGATGTGTGTGGAGAGGAGGGAGACAACAGCTTCAAAGAGGGGAAGGGAGTTATGCTATGTTGCTGACGCTTTGTATCTATGTGTGCGCGGCTACTAGCAGGGTTCTTTATTTAGTATTT
>VCCN01004697.1:1555-20248 GCA_006491835.1 Architeuthis dux
ATATATATATGCATACATATACATCCAATCATATATATGTACATGCACACACGCATTGACAGGTAGGAAAGAAAACTAAAAGGTAAATCATTAACCTCTTTCACATTTAAGAATAAACAGATTTTACCTGTTAGCAACTGTTACATAATCCTATAAAAACAACAACGACCTCATCTACAATCTCATATTTTTATAACATTTTATACACAAATTATGTCTCTGATGTTTTCATCTTGTGGTACTGTCGTATTTCTCCACAGCATATGGCACGTGGCTCTAGTTCCACTAAACAACAGTATCTTTTGCCAAATGTTTGTCTCAATAATGTTATTAATCCTTTGCTAAACAGTTCTTGCTAAATGTGCTTCTTGGTCATTGAGTGTTAATTGCAGAAAAGACAATCAACTTGAAGGATGATCCATTTTTTTTAAATTTAGAATTCGTTAATTCGCTAATTACTTTGTAGCCATTTTGTTCCACTATCTTCTGCCATCCTCCCCCAACTTTTTATCTTTCAACAAACAACTGCTCTAGGTGCCTTTTGCAGTCTTCTAAGATAGTGGGTTCTATTTTCATTAAAACAATTCAGAAAAAAAGTGATCTGAAGGTGCGATATCTGGTGAATATGGTGGATGAGTGAAAGCTTTCCTACCAATCGTTAACAATTTTTGCCTGGTCACCGAAGGAATATGGAATATTGTATCTTTTCTTGAATATTTTCATTGATTGCTGCTTTCAGTTGGTCTAACTGGGTTTGGTTCCCCGAAAAGAGTTCAGGACCCCCCCCCCCCCAATCACACTTCATATACAGCATCATAATAGTCAATAAACAAAATTTGCCAATTTAAAAGAAAAATGCACTTTGATATGACAGCTGTCACAAGGCAATCAAAAGTGATCTTTTTGAATGAAGTTAGTTAAAACTAAATACTCCATGCCATCTAACGACAAAATCAGAAGAAAGTTTTTGGTAAACCCAATATAATTACTTATACTTATGTTGATAGTGTAGAGTTTAAAACTGCTACGAAGAAGTGTCTTTCTTTCATTTTGAATTTAGTTTTTCCTTTTTTAGATGTACGTATGCGTCACTAACCTAGGATGAAAACGCTAACATCCCTGTCTTCAGTCTTCAGCCACTGCCATTTAGAGATACCCATGTATTGACTTCACATATAGGCGCAAAATCAGACGTTAATAATCACTTTTCAACTGCAAAAGAATCCAACTTTCGAAATGACAATTTAATTTCTTTTGCCTTTATGTTTGATGATAATAAGCAATATGTCTCTCACACTTTCTGCCAGTCCGTCCGTCTGTCACCCTTTATATCAGTCCGTCCGTCTGTCACACTTTCTGTCAGTCCGTCTGTCTGTCACCCTTTATGTCAGTCTGTCCTTCTGTCACACTATCTGTCAGTCCGTCCGTCTGTCACCCTTTATGTCAGTCCGTCTGTCTATCACACTTTAAAAATGAAAATGTTACGTTGGAAGGGGTAGAGTAGAGGAGAGGTTCAGAGAATGGAATCGCATCACAAAGACCCCGAAGGAGGTGGAAGAGGGAGAGAGAAGCAGGGTAGGGGTAAAAAGAGTAGGGGGTGAAACATAAAGATATTCGGTAAAGGAGAACAGCTGAACTCGGCCATCGAGAAAAGAAGAAAGGCAAGAAAGTAAAATGAGGTGGAATTGAATTTGCTTTTGAGTGTCTGTGAGCGGAAGATTTGGTTTGGTGCCAGGATGGTTGCTTCAGGCAACTCCCATGAGTTTTTCAGACACCACAGTGATTTAGATTTCCACCCCAAGCAAAGTAACGGGTAGTTTACTAGTGTTTGATTTTTTAAAAATCATCCATAACACAAGATCTACCCCATCTGCCCAGCCGCTACGAATCGACAGAATGATTTGTTTGTTTTTTTCCAGCTGACATATATGGATGATCCATGTGTGTGTGTGTGTGTGTGCGTCGGTGGCAGCTGGTCAATTTCTATCGTCTGATATCGGCAATTCACAATCGTATTTATCAGTTATTGTTTGTTTCTATATATCTATATATTTCAATGATAGACGAGAAACGATCAAATCAAGCAGCCTTCAGTGGAACAAATGATCGGATCTTTAACAATATTTATCTTGAAAATATAACTATGTTCGAAATTGTTTTCGCACAAACCAATTCTTCTCCCCCATCTTCGATGTTAACACAACGTTTCGGCCGAATCATATTACGGCCTTCTTCAGATGTAATAATAAAGAATAACCCCACAAGGAAAGAGAGTCTTTTTTATCAGTCTTTTTCTCCGGTGGTGCAAAGAAACAAGATTGGTTTGTCAGAAATAAAAGTTCGAATGTTAATGATTATTCTCAAAGGTTTAGAGACAATACATATAACTATGTTGTTGTTATTATGAACAATAATGAATATAAAATCGTGATATGACAAATGATCAAATTTTCTCAGAGTAAAATAAACAGAATATATCAACAAAACGCCCTATTGTAATGTATGTCCCTAAATATTCACGAATACCCACGTTTTTATAACATTTTCTTTCTAGAATCATAGTTGATCAATTATGAAATTTATTGACTCGAAAGTGTTTACCTTTTTAACTTTTATGAAATTGTTTTAAATATTTATAGAGGTTTCTATACAGTTCCAACTGCGGTGGGGCGGAGCACTGAGGGTGCAATCAGACCTAACACAAACAAACAAATTGAAACATTGAAAAACATTGAAAATAAAAATATTTTTCAAAACATATGGGGGCTAACCTCTTGGGGCCCTGTGCAGCTGCACTGTTTGCATTGCCTTAAATACTGACCTGTTTACAGTATTAATGTGGATTTTAGTTACAAAGGTAATGATTGTAGCGTAGTATATCTAAGGTTTCGGCTCTAGACAAAGCATACCTCATTTATTTGTTCCTTTTTTGTAATAAATTCCACCCCTCAATATCGTCCTGCTTGAACTTGAGGAAGGTTTTGTTTGCGCAACGCAAAGACATGCCAAGAGAAAATGATCTGCTTAAGACAGAATGAGCTTAGCCAGAATGAGGCTTAGTGAAACTTTTGTTTCCATCAAAGATGTGGCGAAGAGTTACGTGTCAATCATGATCCAGTTCACGATTTTCACTTTCTTACACAGGTGCAGAATAAAGAAAGAAGAATTGCTGGTGAAGAAGATTGTCTGAGAATTAATAAATGGAAATTTAATATATGATTATTGTAAGCGGGTGCACATGAGTGGATATATATATATATATATATATATATATGTGTGTGTGTGTGTGTGTGTGTGTGTGTGTGTGTATGCGTGCGTGTGTGTGTGCGTGTGTGTGTGCGTGTGTGTGTGTGTGTGTGTGTGGCAACGGAAATAAAGTGACTGTCCTATCCTAATTATGTCAAAACCAACTATTATGTTTTTCGTGAGATATATTGGGATATGTGACGTAAGCATCCGAAGAATTACAAAACATGTTAACTGATCTAAATAGGGAAAGTAAAAAAAGTAGGCTTAAATATGAACAGGGCAAAGACGAAAGTAATGTTCAACGATAAACATACATCTACCTAGGACATGTAATAAAGTTAGAGAAAGGCCATGACTGCGAAATAAAGCGACGCATAACGATAGGTTGGAAAACAGAGACATTTTGAAGAGCACCTTGCCAATGTGCTTAAAGCGTAAAGTATACAACGGTTGTATAATACTAGCCATGACTTATGGATGCGAAACATGGAAATTAACAAAACGAGCATAAAACCAACTTAGAATAGCCCAGAGAGCTATGGAAAGAGCAATGCTAGGGATAACTCTAAGAGATAGAAAAAGATCAACATGGATAAGAGGGAGAACTAGAGTGAAGGATATTATACAAATAATTAAGCAGCAAAAGTGGAGATGGGCTGGTCACATAGCAAGAAGAGATGACAATAAATAACCGATTGGTGCCTATGGGACAGTAAACGCAGTACGAAAAGACCAGACACAAGATGAAAGGACAAGATAGAAAGGTTTACCGTTAAGACTTGGCAGAGGTTAGCACAATCTAGGTCGTCGTGGAAGGAGATGGGAAAGGCCTTTGTCCAGCAGTGGACTTATAACAGATGATGATGATGATGATGATGATGATGATGATGATGATGATGATGATGATTAGTTACCTAGTATAAGGATGGTTTAAAAATTCAGCCCGCTGGAAACAATCTGCAACCTCTCATGACTCTGGTGTTTCTCAGATTGAAGCTCCCTCCTTTCCAGCAGAGCAGAAAATCATCTGTTCCTCGAAGAATACTTTTGGCGTCCTGAACTTTTTTGCTTAATTGTATTTCCTGGCTTTCATCTTATTCAGTAATCGACCTACAATATTTTGCTACCTTCTCATTCCTTCAAACTTCCTCTCCATTCTTTCTCCCATTTCAGATTCACTTTATACTTTTATCTCCAACCCCCACCACCTCTCTCTCTCTCTCTCTCTCTCTCTCTCTCTCTCTCTCTCTCTCTCTCTCTCTCTCTCTCTCTCTCTCTCTCTCTTTTTCTATCGCTCAAATCTTTTCATTTTCTGTTCTTCTCATTTCAAACTCTTAATTTTGCTTTTCAAATAATTCAAACTTTACACATTTCTCGCAAAGAAGCTTTAAAGGATTCTTTGCGGCAAGTCTTTCTGAAACTTAAAAGTTTAATCCTCGAAAATATATACAGTCCAACTTGAGAGTTCTATACAATCTACATTTCATCATATTGCAAAGAAGAAAATATAATTTACAAGAGGCCGAAAGTCTCTCTCTCTCTCTCTCTCTCTCTCTCTCTCTCTCTCTCTCTCTCTCTCTCTCTCTCTCTCTTCCATTCTGTTTCTTTCAAAATATAGCTGCCTTTACCAAATTATGGTGATTTTTGTTCCACTGCCATTACTCGCCTCCAACCACCAAGAGATTGGTCTCGTACATTCTTCTGGAAAAGGAGTTGATTTGTACTTTTCACGGTTTGCTGAAATCTTGTCAAACTCGAGTCCAAGTTGGTGATGACGATCAAAGAATTCCTCCTTTCTCCGAACACAAAAACACATACACATACTATACCACCACATACATACCCACACAAAGAATAACCCCACAAGCACACATGATTCTTGCACACGCACACACACACTAGAGGTCGGCCGGTTGCCACTTTTTCCCCCTTGTCCCTACCACTCCCGATAAGATCTGCCCGCTTTATTTAGAACAAGACCACCACCAGTTCCCCACCAAAAGATTTTCTTTACCTCCGATGAAAGCCAAAACGCATATCCAACTCATCTCCCACCCACAAACCATGCACCTAGATCCACACACAGACGCAAACCACGCACCAAAATTCACACATGCACACGCACATTCGCAAGAACACACATGCACACGCACAAATCCGATCAGGGACGAGAGACATATACAAACCAGAGCTCCAACAAATTTCCCCTCACCCTTTTCCCACCTATCACAAGACAAACCACTAATATTTTCACACATACTCACAAAGAACCACCCACCCAGCATATACGATCATGAAATTCCTCCTTTCTCCGAACACAAGACAAATAACCCCACAAGTACATATGATTCTCGCACCCTACCACTTCCGATAAGATCTGCCCGCTTCATTTATAACAACACCACCCGTTTTCCACCTAAAGTTCTTCTTCACCTCTGAGGAAAGCCAATTTTCACGGCTGAAACATATCAGGAAATAAATAATTATTTCAAATAATTTCGAGTCCAATTGTCTTTCCTCTTATCATAATGTCGGATAGCCCATATCCTATTGTACACCACACACATATATTTATGAATGAATGAATGAATGGATTTTGTGGATGGTTTTCCACAGCATTTGGCCCATAGACGGCGGGGCCAATGTGCGGAGTAACCCTAGAGCCTGAGCAATGTAGTTTTAAGGTGAAGTGCGACTTGCCAGGGTCGACCCCACCCTTTAAACCAAGGGTTTACATCCTATGGACCACCGGAGTGGTGCGGATAGGAGCAGAGCCCATCGGTCGTAGGTTTGACAGGAGTGTCTTTCTCTTGACAGATGCCCGAGTTATATATGGGGGTCTGCCTCCCCCTTACGGGAATGTTTCGACAGTAAGGCTGAACTGTGGTTAGACAGAACGTGAGCATCCCGTAGTTGGTAGAAGCCTGGGCTGGCTATAGAGTTCTACCGACCCTTTGAAGGAGAATCAGGACGGAACGGCTGCCTGTAACTTTGATTACAGATTTTCATGATTTTGCAACTGTAGGCGCAGATCCACATAACAGTACGCCTGTCTGCATCTTTAAGTACAGCCCCTGGTTACTCCTACATAAGCAGATGTGCGCTGACTATGAGGTTCTGCTGACCCGGTCAGAGCTGTGACCCGACAGTATAGCTGCCTGAGCAGATTCGAGCCCATGTTTCAACTTAGCTTTTTGCAGTTAACAGGTTGACTAGTGATGACCGTTTATATATATATATATACGATATCGATGATAGCGAGGTTATGTTTAACTTGCTTTATTTAATGTACATTGGTAACCTAGTGATTGAACAAAAGACCAGTTGTAATTGCCTTGGTAGCTTTATATCACGTGACGCTAGAAGTGATATAGAAATAAAAAGAAGAATCTCCACTGCCAAAAGCAATTCCCAAAAATTGAAACCCATTTGTACCAACAGACGCATTTCTTAAAATGCTACATCTGGTCCATCTTGCTGACTATAACACCAGAAACTTAAAAGCAGTAGAAATGTGGTTTCTTAGAAGAATGCTGAAAATATCATATAGAGATAAGTTAACAAATGAGACAGTATTCCAACGCAACCGCACAAAAACTTACATTCCTGGACCATGTCACCAGAAAGGGGGTAATACAATAAAAGCGACTGTCATCGTAAGAAAATGCCACAAATCAGACCGACCAACCACACTCAACTCATTGACGTGATCCAATTGACAAGACCTTAACAACCGTACCAACCGGACAAACTGATTGTGTTACAACTGACTTGATTCATCCAAATGCTTTTCTATCGTCACATATGATCAGTCTTATCCAAAATAATAATAAAGACAGTCATGAATATTTGTATATCAATGACAACTGTATTTAAATACATTTAGAATAGACGTGGTTAAAAATGTGTCAACGTCATAACCCACTAACGACAGAACCATAAAACATGGGCAGATTTACAAACGTATGCACTGGTTGAATGAATGAATAAATAGTTATTTAAGTTAAATAATGATTGTCAATGAATAACACTAACAGAGACAAAATAACAAATTAGTAGTATTAAATAGAATACATGAAGTTATTTCCGCAAACAGTGAGGAAAGGGAAATACTACAAGAGAGACAGGTAATCTCAAGTAGATCTTTCAAAGTACAGTGTTTTATTTTTGCGTCTGTTATGTCCTTAAATATGACAGAAAATACAATAAGGAGGAAAACAGGAACAAAGTTTCAGGCGAATGGTGGCAGCAATGCGTTTAAAATAATAATATTTAACTTAACTTCGGAGGTAACTTTTCATGGCTTAGTGCTTGCTCTTTCTTGATTAATTGATATTAATCACATTTGCATAATGACCCCACCTGTTCTTTGGCATAAAACTCAGTAACAGCCTGAGAGACACCAAAAATAACTCTCATTGTTTAACTTAAAATTAGAATAGTCAAGTCCCCACCAACTTTTGCCTCAGGGGACATGGCACATACGACTCTACCCTGTTAATGTAATGGGAAGGTGCTGCATAGAAGACGGGTCCCCAGGAACTAGGATCGGTCTCTTCAAGGGTTCTCCGGCAATAAATGGCTAGGAACCACAATAAAAGCATCTTGAAGCTGCATTTGGAAAGTTTGTAAAAAATAATCATTTTAACTGTAAAGAAATATTAAAAAAGTTAAAACCCGACCGTCATTTAATAATAATTGCGATAAACGCCATCGGAGGATTTGGCGTAAAAAATAACAATCTCTATCGGAGTAAAACAAATCTCGATAATTAGTATCTAGAAAATCTTTTTAGATAAATTGCATGAAAATCTAGATAATTCTAGATATAATTGCATTTGCAACCCCCACCTGTTCTTTTAACTAAAACTCCCGAGAGACACCACAATTCACAGAAAGGTAGCTCTAGGGTCAATCTTGAGATTTGACGGCCCCATAAAACATCTAAATTGTATCAAAAAGAGCCATTGTCTAAAAAGTCAGGCGAAAATCGATGGAAACCCATTTTACTGACAAAGGGGAAGATCCGACAAGATTTGTAAGCCTAACTGAAGAGATAAACATTTTCTCCAATCCAGAAATCAAACTTTGATCGACCATGCAACTCTTGCTGGTTGGTGGATTTGGGTTTTCTCAAAGACATCACAGATAAATTAAATTCTTTCAAATTGGAGCTTATGGGAAACGACAAATATATAGCTAGAATTATATGCTCTATAAATTCATTTAAAGCAAAACTTGTTTTATAGCTTTCTCACCTGAAGATGGAGGCTTTCACATATTTCCCAAATATGAAGAAAATGATAGGTGGCAGTGACTTTAACCCGTCACCATTAGTAATCCACCTCCAATTGCTTCAGGAGCAGTTCGAAAACAGATTTCAATGTTTTACTATCATGGAGCCAATAATCACATTTTTATCAAACCCATTTAGTTGCAACGTAAATATTACAGCATCTTGATAATTGTTACGAACAGCGATATCATCCTACTCTTCTATGGACAATGAAGTTCAGTGCGAAAAATCACATTGATGTGTTGCATAGGAATATAAATTTAATAATAATAAAATAAAAATTATAATTATTTCGACTTGCTTAACATTTCTTTTTTGTCTCCGGTTTGAAAACTTCCGACGGATATTATGTTTCGCTACCGATTTAAACAATGGCGTCGTCCGTGTTTTAAAAGTGGGTCATTTCTTTAATTTAGAATTGAATAATTTCTTTATTTTTAAAGATATTTCAATGAAATCTTGTATGAGGGTTGTGGAAGGTATGAAGATTTTGGTGTAGTGAGTTATGTGTCATCCAATTGTTGTTTATTTACGTTTTATAAACAAATAACATGTTTTTGGTTCCAGTTCCCCGGAATTAAAAATTATGGACGATCCGATTGTTTGTTCACATTTTATATGTAATTTAAAATTGGATAATTTCTCTAATTTAAAATTTGATAACTCCTTTATTTTTAAAGAAATTTTGTATGAAGGTTGGTGAAGGTATGAAGACTTTGTTGTAGTGGGTTATGTGCGATCCGATTGTTTGTTTACGTTTATAAACAAAAAAAACATATTTTGGGTTCCAAAAACATTTATTTGGTTTAGAATTTTCAATTCTTGACCAATTTTGCTTGAATTAGTTTTGTTTTGTGTATTTGACGTAGCAACTTCATGTTATGTCGAGCATTATGTTCATTACCAAGTTAAACTATAAACCTTTTTTCCATAATTTTTAAATAATTTTTTTTTCATCTATACAAATATTTGAGCCCTCTGTTTGTTTGTTTGTTTATTTGTTTGTTTGTTTGTTCGTGCCTCTTCTCCGCAAAAACTAAAAGGAAAATAGAGATAACATTCTGCATGTACACTGAGAAGAGGTCATATTCCCACATAGGCTATGTGAATTTGACCCCGGAGGTCATTAGAGGTCATTCTCCAGCCAATCTCTGGTTCTATATATAGGAAAGACATGATTTTTATATTAACATTTTCTTCTTTAATTCTTCTTACGAATGACACAAACCTTTGTTACAATAACTTTGTTTTTTGCCAGTTCTGGCGTTTTTTCGTCAATATAATAATATTAAGTATTATTTTTAATAGTAGTAGTAGTAAAAAAAACACACACGCACGCATAGACAGTGTCCGCCTCACCTTTCATTTCTTTCAACGAGTGGGTCTCCCTTTCCTTTTTGGCATAGCGATTAACAAGCAAACAGTTTACGCTACACAACACGTGATTTTAAAAAGTGATTCTAGCTATTCCCATGTGAGTACTTTTTTTATTGACAATTTTAAATAATATTTATATGCAATATAACACATTTTTCACATTCTAAAACAATACAGTATTAAGTCACAGCTTTTTAGCTGTAGAATTATGGGACGCTAATTTATGTCTGTCTTACGGGAATTACTCCCGTAAGACAGAAGTATGCGGTTTGTATATTACCGTGTTTTGTAAACAATTATTCAGTTCATTATTGCTTCAGTTACTCACTGTGGTCATTTGCTTCGTTCCTTACCGTCCGCGGGTTCGATACGTTGTGAAGGTTGCTCTTGCAACCTCTTGGCTAAAGTCTAAATGGCCTAACAAGACGTTAACAAGGCTCTTCTTGATTTTAACCAGAATGCTGTGCTTCGTGATACTTTACTGTTTCCCACGAGTGTGGAAAACTGCTTCTTTTATGATTCAAATCTTTTATTTTTTATTTTATTTTTTCATTTTTTTTCTATTAGTATTTCAGGGAACTAACCGCATACTCTAAGACGGACGGGAGATAACAGTCCAGTTTAATACAGTCCTCCCACATTATAACACGTTGCGTTATACCGAAGTTTGCATTCAAACGCGGGTGGATCGTGGAGCCAAAACTATTTTACTAGCTCAACAAATATAGCTAAAGATTACCTACATTTAGCTCTTAAATATATACATTGGTCGTGGCAAGTTTAGAACGCGGTGTTCGTTTTTTTCTACCCCAATTCACACGTTATAATGGGGGAGGCCTATATTGCACTTGGTTAGTCAAAATAAGCCACCACACCAACACACACCTGTTGTGTTCTTGTTGTTCTTCTTGTAGTAGCTGTGTAAAATTAGAATGCGTTTTGATTCGTAATCTGTTTAAGCGTGTTAAGAAAAGAAGACAGAACAAGATAACACGTGTGATAGGGTTGATTAGCCTGGTGAAAGTGACCCTTCCCTGGTCCCACTTCCGGCTCGCGCTTTTGGGACCGGAAGTGGAACAGGGATTGCTGGGAGCTTCCTCGGCATGTTTATTTATGTAGATATATTTATATAAACATTATAACACCCACACTAAATTAACACCTGAAAATATTAATTTTTCGATCAAGACTGACTAAATTCCCGTGGTACCTAGTGTATTATGGATTTTATGCAATAACTTTATAACGCAATCTAGACTTATTCGAACCGTAAACCAGATTGGCACGGGCAATGCTGGGTATCCCTGCTAGTAACTTATAAAATAATGTTAAAACATTCTTTTAATGATAAAAAATAGCACTAGTGTACAGAGTTTTTAAAATAATTTAGATAAGTTTAGAAATTATGGAAAGAAAGCTTACAAGGACATTTTAGAATCTGTCTGGTGAAATTTTCAAGAAAGTCTGATCTGTGAATTGTGTTAAATTGTAGATGTTGTTTGTATTTATGTACATTGAATTTGTTTTTATGAATTTTGTATTTGTTTTGAAGTTGTGTATAGTTTGGAGATGCCTAAAGAGACATAATAAATATAAACAATTTCTAAAAACTTGCTGTGTGCATTATCTTAAATAGGAATTAAATATTATTATGTATGATATTTATTATTAAATTCAAATATAAATTTCCTTGAAGTAAATGGTGCCCTCCGCACTATTGGTAGTCGTGAAAGTGCTCTTCTACACAAAAATGTTCAGTACCCCTGATCTAGATAGACGCCATCAGAAGGTCGGCGTAAGAAAAACAATCTCAATAGACGCCATTGTAGAGTTGACGTAAAAGAACAGTCTCTATAGACGCCATTGGGGAGTTGGCATAAGAATAAACAAGCTCGATAAAATAGTATCTAGATATTTTCCTATACCTTTTCCGGAGCAAGTTAAAAATTAGAGCAAGCAAATTAAAAAAATACAGTAAGAAAATCAAAAACTACGATATGCAAATTAAAGACTACTGCAAGAAAATTAAAATATGATGCTAGCAATTCAAAAAAATACAGTGAACAATTTTAAAATGCAGCGAGCAAATTAAAAAATGCAGCGAGCAAATTAAAAAATAAAGCGAGCAAATTAAAAACAACAGCAATCGCTGCAAATGTTAATTTTTTTATGTAAATTAATTCATGTTTTTTTCGTTAGTCCCCACTAAAAGCTAACGCCCATAATATTTAAGTCCGACCCCACCCACAAAAAAACAAAAATATTAAATTGCATTTTTTTCCTCGCCGACAAACACCCACAACACTGGATCTGTATCGTTTGTCCTCGAAACGAAACCTAAAACCCTACACCTAACCCTAACTCCTAACCCCGTGGGGCTAACGAATCAAACTGAACATATCTATTCGCATTTGTAATGAATATTTTTATTTGGTGGGGAGTAACGAGAAAGTCCTAAAATACTTTGCGGTATATTGTGATTGTTTTCTTATTTTAAACTTTTAACAGAATTGGCCTCTTTTTAGGGTAATACTGCAAAAATCTGACAACTTGACTTATCTGGAACCCAACTAAAAAGATATGCAAGACTGTCCTTTCTCTCGAACGGTCAGTCATGTGCTCTGGAACCCAACTAAAAATATGTACAGGTTAGGGGTTAGAGTTGGGAATAGGATTTTCGTTTTCGTGGCGTGGACTAACAATAAAGACACAGCATTTGGGGGATTTCTTTTGGTGGGGTGGTTGTATTTTAAAATACTGGGCGTTAGCTTTTGGTGGAGACAAGTTTCAACTAATTTAACTAAAAAACATTAACATTTGCTGCGATTGAATGAGTAAATTTAATTATTTGACCAATCATGTTCATCGATTCAGTTTTATAGTCGTTGTTTTTAAATTGCTCGCTATATTTCATAATTTGCTTGCTGTATTTTTTAATTTAATCGCTGTATTGTTTTAATTGATCGCCTTAGTTTTTAATTTTCTTGCAGTAGTCTTTGGCTTGTAGAAGTCTTTAATTTGCATGCCATGTTTTTAACTTGCTTACTGTATTTTTTTATTGGCTTGAGATTTGTAACTCGTTCGAGAAAAGGGTATAGATAGACGCCCTCGTAGGGTTGGCGTAAGAAAATAACAATTTAGATAGACGCCATTGGGGATTGTCATCAGAAAATAACAATCTAGATAGACGCCCTCGGACAGTTGGCGTAAGAAAATAACAATGTAGATAAACACCAACCATCGAGTTGTTGGCGTAAGAAAATAACAATCTCGATAAACGTCATCGGAGGGTTGGCGCAAAAAATAACAATCTCGATAGACGCCATCGGAGGGTTGACGTAAGAAAAGAACAATCTCGATGGACGCCATCAGAGGGTTGGCGTCAGAAGAGAACAATCTCGATAGACGCCATCGGAGGGTTGACGTAAGAAAATAACAATTGGGAGAAAAATGTGTTTCCGTTGATTTTCGGCTAGCGTTTGGGACTTTTTGATTCATTTTAGAACAATTAGGTGGCCATCAATGGGACCATGACCATGATTGACCTTAGAGCTACCTTCTAGCGCATTTTGGTGTCTCTCAGATTCCGTGGTTCCGGAGCCCCTGTCTCAGACCCTTACTAACTGAGGTTTAGGCCAAAGAACAGGTGGGGGTGCATTTTGAAAATGCAAGTATATCTAGATTTATCTAGATTTCCATGCCATTTATTTAGAAAAATATCTAGATACAATGGAAACACATGTTTCTCCCAAACACAAAAAGCCAAATGAGATGTTGACTACCTTCTAGCGCATTTTGGTGTATTTCAGACCCTTACTAACTGAGATTTAGGCCAAAGAACAGGTGGGGTGCATTTTGAAAATGCAATTATATCTAGAATTATCCAGATTTCCATATCATTTATCTACAAAAATATCTAGATATCTTTTCTCCCAACCACAAAAAAAGTCAAAAAAGCTTCACTTTTTTGGCTTTTTTTCTCGATAATGCCTTACATTACAAGGCCGTCTGCCTGGGAAACGTGGAAGTGAAAGACAAATAAGAAAACATATGGACGCTGTGAAAGAACTAACAAACCTAAATGTACAAAACATCAGTGACACTTTGCTAATCTTTGCTTAGTCTGGCCCAATGCCACAAGATGCTTATAATAATACCCGGGGTTCATAAGCACATGTCTAAGTATTGAACAAACTCGAATTGCTTAGGCATAACGACATAAGTATGGATCATCCAGTAAGGATCGAACTCACTACTCAGTGGTCTACAAGACCAATTTGTTAACCATTACTCCACGATGAGGCGTTCTGTTCTATTTAGCTTGCGTTAAGAGTCACAGATATCTGAACATTTGTTCATACATGTTACGTTGTGTACGCTTTCTGGCTATACAGCCATTGTGCGCTCAACCCACACTCTTCAATCTTCATGGTCATTGACCATTGCTTCTAGGTCAGAGGAGAGAGTAATAGGTATTCTACCCTCCCTCTCCTCCGCTCTACTGTTTGTTTATCGGCTGCCGATTGGAGCGGGACTTCGTATCGTTTATAGAGAGTGGGGGCAGTATAAGACAGAATGACTGTTTATCGGCCGCTGATTGGAAATGCGTTATCTCGCTAACAGTGGGTAGTTTGGTATCGTTCATAGAGAGGGGCTGAGTGTAGAAGGAAGAATGACTGTTTATTTTAAGTGGTGTGTATGTACATTTAACATTTTTCCGAGATCGTAAAAAGACTCTAAAAATCACAAATATCACTTTTTAAAAACAAATTAAATTAAACACCATCTAAGTTCCATCTATCTATCATATTGTATTAATTCTTTATTTTTTACAGCAATTAGGGTGGGTATGTAGTCTAGTAGTAATAATAATAAGAAAACCAAAAAGAAAGTTCATCGTGTTGCTTGGAGGCTTTGGCACAAATAATAAGGTTAGATAAGTTTTTCAGAAAACTATTAACCTTAGAAATCAGTTGTGCATATTCTGTGAAGACATCGCACGATAAAAGAAAACAACAAAAGACCCCACTGAGTCAAACCTTCGAAACTGCTCGCATCAACAAAACAATAGTCGAATTAATAAGAATCATCATGATAATAATGATAAATACATAAAAGTAGAAGATGTACTCAATGGTGTTATTAATATTATCGATCTACTAATTAATAGGACTGTGTCCGTAACGCCCTGTCTTAAAATTCATAAATCAGAAACTACTCGGTCGATCTTGACCAAAATTGGCAAGGATGCCGAATATCATGCAGGGATCTCAAATATAAATGCGGGGCCGATCCATACAGTTCTCTCCCCTGCATCGTAGCTATTTGTCCTAAAATTCATAACTCAGAAACTACTTGGTCGATCTGGAACAAAATTGGCAGGGATCCCTATATCATGCAGGGATTTCACATTTAAATTTTGTGACCGATTCATGCACAATTATCTCCCCTGCATCGTAGATATTTGTCCAAGAATACAAAAATTCACAAAAAAACCCTTGAGACGGGTTTTCAACTAGTTCATAATAAATGTCTTAAGTAAACTGAATAACATATAAAGAGGGATAAGCAAAGGATAAAAAATATAAATCAACTAAAGGTGTCACTTTTTTCGTTGTGACATATCCAACCGAACGATTAATAAACTTCTTAATTTTGTTTTTAGCTGATCTTCCAGATTGCAAACAACGACAGGCTTACTTGATTACGGAGAAATCAAAGGGCCAATTGCAAGTGCCGAGTTAACGATGCATGTTACCACAAACACAATAAGAAGACGAGTGTCTCTGCTCTCCAAACATGCAAGCAGTCAAATTGGTATTTATAAAATCCGTGACATAGTTAAACTTGCAATAGTTCGCAAGTCATCAACTGATATTTATAGATTTTTGGTACCGCAGAATTTACAAGTGATGAGACTGATATTGGTATATTTCTTGATGCAGTCTTTGAGGTTAAAAGTGGTGTTTTTACCAAATTAACTCTGATGCCTTAAATAAGCCAATACCATCAGTTGCGTTGAATAGTTGCATCGTTGATGATTAGTTAATGTTTGTTAGATCTTTAAAAACTTGGTGTGGTTCGCCTGTTGCTTTTTTGTCAAAGGTTCGCACATATGCTTCGGAGATGGCTATTTTAAGATTACTCGTATTTGTATCTAGTTTTGGTGTGTTTTTGTGATGATTCAAATGTCTCCTTATCCACCGAGATATATGGTATATGTATGTGTGTATGTATGTGTGTGTGTATAAGAGTAAAATGACAATTCAGACGACCATGTCATGTACAAATGAGATTTCTTTAGTTTATTTTAATGTTTCGCCAGTTCATCCTGGCTTCTTTAGAAAAGGTTATGGAGATACAAAAAGTTGTCTATGTCTGGTTGTGGGAGGGATTAGTGATTAATAATTAATGGATTTCAGTGTTCAAAAACTAGGGCAGGGCTGGGCTGTGCATATTGATTAGCAGGGATGATATCAAATAACATTTTGATGTGTGATTGAATTAGGGAGCAAATTTCAAGTGCTTTGTAAGGTTGGGGAAGTATTGTTTGATGATTATCTGAGATGTGTGTCTCCCGGGAAAATATCAAGTTACATTTTGATGTATATGTGAAATCAGAGAGTGGTGTTGGATCAAAAGAGAAAACTGAAAATGTTTGAGATCAAGCGACCTCAAATTGTGGATGGAGAACACTCTTATTGAAGCGGTGTCATGTGTCGTGTGTTAACTGCTGACAGGAACTGGTTAACAGGTGTTTGTGTATTTATAGATAAAGAGATAAATCCGGAGAAAAAATGAGTAAATATGTGTAAAATGTTGAAGAGAGAGAGAGAGAGAGAGAGAGAGAGAGAGAGAGAGAGAGAGAGAGAGAGAGAGATGAAATAAGGGTTTGGTTATGTAGCGGTTTGGGGGTCGGTAATGTTTAGCGTTGGGACTGATCTCGTTTATTGGCAATCTACATTGTTCAATTTTGAGTTTGGCTAGTTGTGGAAATGTATTGACGCAGACCGGTCTTTGATCGATGGTGTTACACTGAGAGATGACGGCCGATTCAATGCATTTCCTTTTGTTTTTGTTATGTTCTTTCTTGATGCATGTCGTAAATCAAAATTGTGCCCTCCATATCTCTCTCTTCTCCCCTTTCTCTTTATTCCTTCCCCCTCTCTCTTTCTCTCCTCTCTCCGTCCCCTTTCTCTTTCTCTTTCCATCTATTTCTCTTCGTCAGTCTTCCCCTCTCTTCCCCTCCCACTGCCCCATATCTGTCTTTCCCCCTATCTCTTCCTATCTCCCCTCTCTCCATCTCTCCCTCTATTTCCCCTCTCTCTTCTTCTCTCTTCCTCTATCTCTTTCATAGATACACAGATAATGCATCAGTTATCCTCGCTTAGCAGCTTATGGCAATATGCCAGGAACGTTTCGACCCAGGTGGATTATGCATAAGCTTCTTGAAGGCGGGTCTCTCAAGGGGGGATGTGTGTGTGTGTGTGGGGGGGGGGTAATTGTTCAGGTTGAGATGTAATTTTTTAAAAAGCGAAAGAAAAGGGGTTTCATTCCATTCCACACTGTTAATCGAAGAAACACTTCTCTCGGCTCTTTTTCTTTCTCAGTTCTTTCAATCCGTTTTCTTATTGAATATTTAATTTAACCGAAACCCCTCTTTTTCCCCCTCTCTCTTTCCTTCCTCCCTCTCTTCCTCTCTTTCTCTCTCTCTTCGTCTGTCTTCCTATCTCTTTCCCTCCGCTCTTCACCCACTGTATTTCTACCCTCTTTCTTTCCCTCTCCGTTTCTCTATCTTGTTCCCTTCCCCACACCCTCACTCTCGCTTTCCTCGCTCTGTCCGCCCTCTCTTCCCATCCTTCTGTTCCTCTCTCTTTCCCATCTCTTTCTTTCGCCCACTCTCTTTCCCCCCCTTTCTCGTTCCCCTCTCTTCTCCTCTCTCTCCCATCACTTTCTCTTCTCCTCTCTCTTCTCTCTCTCTCTTTCGCCCTCTCTCTTTCCTTCCCTTTCTCGTTCCCCTCTCTTCTCCTCTCTTCCCCCTCTCTCTCTTCCTCTCTCTCTTCTACCTCCTCTCTCTTCACCTCTCTCTATTCCTCTCCCCTCCCCTCTTCCCCTCTCTTCCCCTATCTCTTTCATAGATACACAGATAATGCATCAGTTACCCTCGCTTAGCAGCTCATGGCAATGTGCCAGGAACGTTTCGACCCAGGTGGATTATGCATAAGCTTCTTGAAGGAGGATCTCTCAATGGGGGGTAATTGTGGCTGAATTATTTGGGTTGTGGGTTATTTGTCTTTTGCGCTACGGGATGAAGATCAAAGTGCTGTCTTGGCGACACTATAATCTGCATCCCGTAGAGCAACAAACAAATGAGAACGTTCATTATCATGGAAATTTACTTGGGCTTAGACAAGTCTGGCACATGGCCACATGTTTTGGGGTTCCATGTGAAGACCAAACTCGTAAGTGACTTGAAAAGTTGATTGCATTAAAATAAGTCAATGATCAAGAAGTGATCAATATTGTTTAGAATACATGACCCCACAACAAAACGGATGCTGCTTGTTATACCTTAAAATAACACTATCATCAAAATCAATTGAATCCGTGGAAATTCCGTGGGTGTTGACAGGTTATTCATTAACTCGGGTCTTTGCTTTTCTCTCCCCCTTTGCTTGTATCATCTCATTCTTTCCCAATCTTCGTTGTCATCCATGTTTTTTTATCTAAATGTTATACAAACCTATGCGAACATATTCCTACCCCCCCCC